>ARYC01002471.1:0-83725 GCA_000711775.1 Oxytricha trifallax
AGAGTCATTACTGATGACTAATATGCTTACAAGATATATCCTTTCAATTACTTACTTGCTGATGACAAATTCCAAATGTAATTTGCTAATGAGTATTATGCTCTTTAAAAGGCAAAGTTAAATGAGTGCAGGCTTATCATCTGGCTTGATGCTATTTTACTTGGTAAAGATCATGTAGCATTCAGGCTTCCTTTACTTGAAATGACTTACAGAGATTTCTTATCTGATAATAGATGTCAGAGATAAATTGGTTAGATAGTATAGCAGATAGTTGAAGGGATTGAAGAGCTTCACAAGCTAGGTAATGTTCATAGAGATTTAAAGCCAGAGAACATCATGATAAACTTTCAGCCTCTAAGAGTTTATATTATTGACTTCAACAGAGCTCAAAGAGTGTAAGCCTCTGCATAAGGAAATGTGTACGGCACTCCTGGATATTTCCCAGAGAGAGAGGATTGGAGAGATGGAGACACTTAATGGGATATCTGGGCTCTAGCAGTTATAATAATAGAGAGCGACATGCCTAGAAACGATTACTTTAGCTGCAGGGGTGAGAGAGATTCTAAGTAGAGAATCAAACAATATATCAATAAAAATAAAATAAATGGAGGTCTCAGAGAACTTGCATACTCAACTATTATCAAGCCAAGCTAAGAGAATTAACAAACAATAGAAACAATCAAACATCAACTTAGAAAGATAAAATTCAGAGAATTGCCACATGACTCTAAGATTATGTTTGTCTGAAATAATTTAAAAACAAGCTTGCTATACTCACTTAAATTACTAATATTTAAACATTAAACCCCTTCATAAACCCTATTAAAACCCTAAAAAAGTATGCACTAATAGTCTACTTTTATCAATCAAAAACTCAATCAAACTACTGAAAAGGTTTTGGGGTTTTGATTGTTGCTGGCCGTTGAAGCCCCAGTAGAGGTGCCTTGATGGCTGATAGCTGCAAAAGAGATGCATAGACATGCCACAGCAGTTCATGTCACTAGGGTTAGGTAGCCTGATTTAAGGCAGTCGCCCTCAATGGCAGTTAGGCTTAATGTTTAGAATGCTGTAGTGACATTCAAAACCACAAAACCCTTTCAGTAGTTTGATTGAGTTTTTGATTGATAAAAGAAGACTATTAGTGCACACTTTATTAGGGTTTAAATAGGGTTTATGATGGGGTTTAATGTTTAAATATTAGTATTTTGAGTGAGTATAACAAGCGAGTTCTTAAAATATTTCACACAAACAGAAGCTTAGAGTGAGGCAGTCCTCTGAATTTTATCTTCCTAAGTTGATGTTTGATTGTTTCTATAGTTTGTTAATTCTCTTAGCTTGGCTTGATAATAGTTGAGTATGCAAGTTCTCTGAGACCTCCATTTATTTTATTTTTATCGAGATATTGCTTGATTCTCTGCTTAGAATCTCTCTCACCTCTGCAGCGAAAGTAATCGTTTCATGACATGTCGCTTTCTATTATTTTAACTGCTAGACCCAAATATCCCATTAAGTATCTCCATCTCTCCAATCCTCTCTCTCTCAGAAATATCCAGAAGTGCCGTATACATTTCCCTATGCAGAGCATTGCACTCTTTGAGCTCTGTTGAAGTCAATAATATAAACTCTAAGAGGCTGAAAGTTCATCATGATGTTCTCTGGCTTTAAATCTCTATGAACATAACCTAGCATGTGAAGCTCTTCAATCCCCTCAACTATCTGCAATACTATCTAACCAATTCATACCTGAAATCAATTATCAAATAAGAAATCTCTGTAAGTCATTTCAAGTAAAGGAAGCCTGAAGGCTACATGATCTTTACCAAGTAAATAGCATCAAGCTAGATAATATGCCTGCAATCATTTAACTTTGCCTTTTAAAGAGCATAACACTCATTAGCAAATTCCATTTAAAACTTGTCATCAGCAAGCAAATAATTGAAAGGATATATCTTGTAAGCATATTAATCATCAGTAATGACTCTCTTCTCTATTTATCATCAAGAGTGAGGTAGCTTTCTAGGCAAGAATCTAAGTCAATAATTTTAATAAGGGAATCTTCATAGCCTCTATTTTAACCATGACTTTATTGATCTCAGAGACTGGAAAGTTCTTGACTGCTTTCTTCATTTTAACTTACTTCTAGACTTCAACTCTAAGAGACTCCACTGAGTTTCTTGATCTTCTCTTTTAAACGAATCTATTACCAGTAGATTCATGAATAAAGACAAAACTTTAATTGTGCTTTTCTTTAAGTGCACTTTGAGGTCTCTAGTATGAGAATATGGCTTCTCACAGAACTCACAGACATACTTCCCATCTTTCTTTTAATGCTGGAGAGATAACCTTGGCATATCGTTGTGTATATCTCTCAAGTGTCTCTTATAAGTCAACTAGTAAGGGAAAACTTTATTGCATTCTTTGCATTAATAGTCAACTTTAGCTGGAAAGATTAATGCTCAATGGCAGGTTGTTTAACCTCCTCCTCAATTTGCACAGCTTCTATGATAACCTCCTACTTAACTTAAATTAAAATCTCAAAGCTAGACTGGTCAAAGTTATCATAAGTAAGCTCCCACTGAGTACAAGCGTCTCTGGTCTCTACTTTTCTTGGTGGCTGGAAAGATAACTTTTATTGACTTGATCCAACTAATGCCGCTCTTCTTAACAGGTTACCGCTCATTTTAGCTTGCTGATATATTTTATTATAATAATGATAAAATATACCAAGATAAACTATAATAGTAGAGTATAAAACACTCTGATAGATTCCTTGCTGAGAGATAAGAAAATTAACTAACCATAAAAACTCTAAGTTGACATATTTTATGAGAATATGAAACATTTTAGTAAATTAAAATACTCCTAATGAAGTTTTGTTTCTCTAGGAGATCCTCCAAATCAAGTTTGAACTTAATTTAGAGGGAAAATTATTAAACATTATTAAATTCAATATGCTCCTAATTAAGTTTTAACCATAAAAATTAACTCCTAATAAAGTTTGACTTAATTTGGAGGACCTCCTAAAATAATTAAACATTATTAGGAGCAATTTAATGGAGAAAGATTGATAAAAATGAAAATCAATCTGTGAAACTTGGAGCAAGTTTTTCAATGCTTCTCAGCATATCTTTTCAAGGTTGACCTCAAGTAGGTCCTCACTATTAAGTAGTAAGATTTTAATAAACTTAGAATGGATATCCATAATTTTAAATTTCATTCATTTCTAGAAAGAGGAAGCAAGATGGAGTCTATGAATGATGCAATAAAGAGAATTTAATCTCAAGATTTAATAGAAAAATTTCGAAGTAAAGAGGACCTTTATAGATAATTGGTATAGCAAGGTAAACTTTTAACTAATACTAATAGATTAACCATAGTTGGATTATTCTTGCCAACTTAGGAGGGAACTAAAATCTCATTCTTAAAAGCCATACTGAGTGAAGACATAAAAGCTTTTAAGTCTAATGAAATTAGGATGATAGAGATACCTAACTACCCTGAAATTTCAGTAACAAACCTCTATGATGATACTATGATTGATCCAGATGTTGCTCTCTACCTTCCATCAAAGCAACAGCTCTCTAATAAGCTTCCAGAGAGAAACTCTTTCTTCGGTATTCTTGCAACTCTGAAACCTGAGTACTTAAATGAAGTAATTTAAGAAGCTCACAAGAAACGATACAGCATCTCTCCTGAAGAAAAAGAGAAGCAAGGAATTAAAATAAGTGATAACTGGCTCTAGGAACTTCAAAAGCATCCATTCATCTCAAGTAAGCTTAGTCTTTTAACTTTATAGAAAAACCTGGTACTGCTATATACTTGAAGAAAGAGCGCAGCAAATTAAACAGAGAGAGAAAGTCTCAAGTAAAGCATGAATTGAGTAAGAGACTCTTAAAGATTTATAAAAGCCAGAAGAGATAAACATAGATGCAGGAGCTGGCACTAAGAGAAGAAACATGGGCCCAAGCAAGCCTTAAGAGGAAGAAAAGAAAGAGAAGCCAAATCCCTTTACGAGCAAATTTAATATGCGAACATATTAATTCGTTTAAATCTAAAACTTATTTATATACACAAAATCTCCCTTCTCTTGCGCATACTTTAGCTTTATCATCACTGACTCTCTTAGCACCACTCTTAATAAAATCCACTGTATCTTCTTTAAATAATGCATCAGATGGTAGAGCAGCAATTTCTTATAATGACCTTTCAATAACCCCAAATATAATTCAATTCCATTGAACAAAGGGCTGTAAGGAACATTAAATACAGGTGTTATATTTAGCCTTTCATATTCTTTCCTTGAGTCTTTAGTTTTATGAACGACAAGTTATAAAAGAATAAAATAATCTCTTAGTCAGCGTACTTATCTCTGAGTTATTGCAAGAACTGAATAAATTATTCAGTCTTTATAGAACGAGGGTGAATAACATAAGTCTCGAGGCCACTATCTTCACTTATTCCACCAAGAATAACATGAGTTTACACCTTAACTTTTAGTCATAAACTTCTATATTACTATACCTCTTGTACCAAGACCTTGATATAAACGTATTGAATGTAAATACAGCCTCATCAGCGTGTATGAACTTTATATTATGCTCTTAAGACCTCTGCATTTAATCGAATATATAAATTAAATTAGTCTTATAAAATGGAACATTAAAGTCAATAACTCTCTTAATGCGATTGACTGTCTTGCAAGATATTCCATTCTTTTTATATATGTTAGCAATCGAATAAGCAGATATGTGAAGCTCAGGAAATTGGCGATGAAACATCACAGCCCTCTAGGATAGAGAGAAATGAGCCCAGTATTTAAGAGTCTTATCATTAATAAGATATTCAATATGATGCCGCTAAAACTTTAAGGGTCTCTTAGGCTTAGAATTAAGATGCTTTCTTTTTAAATTCAATGCTAACAGACAGTGAGACCTCACAGTTGCTGGAGATTTATGGAGCAGCCTTGCTATACACGTGTAATTCAGAACAGGCTTGATTTATTCACTATATTCATCACATCCATATAGCAACTTAAACAATAAATCTATATACTCACTGTCATAAACTGACCCCAAACCTCGCATATACTCACTTAAAATACTAATTTTAAACATTAAACCCCTAAATAAACCCTAATAAAACCCTAATAAAGTATGCACTAATAGTCTACTTTTATCAATCAAAAACTCAATCAAACTACTGAAAGGGTTTTGGATTTTGATTGATTTAACGGGGTTAATTAAGTTTTGTTTAATTGAAAGTATCTGTTTTCACTGTTAATTTTTTGAATTAGTTGTAAACTTAATCAAATTATAATAAACAATTATCATTAATTGTGCTATTTTTTGATTTATTTAAGATTAAAAGCTACCTTTTGTCACCCTTTTGTCAACTTTTTGTCAACTTTTTTAATTCATTTAATGGGATTTTATATTAAAAAAATAAATTAATGAGGTTTGTGTGAGAAAATAATTTAAAGTAAAAATATAATTAATTAAAAAATTTGCCTAAAAAATTAATGAAATTCAAATTTACCTATAAAAAACAGAAATGAAAAAAAGAAATTAAAATTTAATTAAATATTGCTAAAATACATAATATTAGGAAATTCAAGAAATACTGAATACAAATGATAATATATATTAATCTTAACTGCCACTTAATATAGATAACTTAAATCTAAATTGATTTATTACACATTTAATTACAAAATTTAAATATTAAAATAATTATGACCAAATAGTAAAGTTTGTACATTGTACAGTTTGATGTTTTTTAAGTTTTAAAGATATAAAGGCTTACTTTTAAAATAGTACAGATTGTTCATTGTACAGTTCTTAAGAATTAGTTTTTTTTAAAACTTAATTGTACAGAATGGCTAATTAGTGATCTAATATTTAATTAATTTAAGGTAATTATGTTAGAGCACATATGGAAGTTCTACTTAGTGAGACCCTTCATTTCTTCACTTGATTACTTTTGCCATCTATTTAATCTACGTCGGCCTCATCTATGATTGTTGGTTCCTCTATCATCAACTCTTAATCCCCATCTTCAATCAGTCGCTGCTTCATGTATACTGCAAGCTCAATCTCATTGAATGGAAACTTCTCATCTTGGCTCTGCATCTCGCTCGTGAATTCTGCCATTAGCATCCTGGTCTCAAATGATTTCCTATCCAGCTCACCCATTGTGTCGAATGGCAACTGATTTGATATTGCTATCACCTGGCAGTTCTTGAATATAACCACTGGGTCTTTGTTTTTGAGGTTCACTGGGTACCCCTAACCCTCGAAGAATCATTTTAGGTCGTCTATCTTTTCCCCGTCATCATAAAAGATGTCTCGCTTGATTTCATCCATTATTACCAACTAAGCCTCTGATTTTGACTTGCTTGAGTCAATGCAGAATGTGCGATTAAGTATTCTGAAGTCCTCCGTGATAAAGATCTTTCTAAGGAACTTAGCGATTGTCGTCTTTCCAGTATTAGGGTATCCAAACAGCCAGACAACATTTACTTTATCTGGGCATTTTCCAACGATGACTCTGTCTAGTTTGTCAACAGCATCCAAGTACATCATTTCTTCCAACAATTTAGCATTGAGCGTGGTAAGATGTCGAGATTCGGTGTCAGATCGTTGAAGGAAAGAAGTAAGTGATTGGAATTTGGTTTATTTTAGAGCTGGCTTAATAATGATATTTGATTCGAAACTTTGGTATGTCATAAGAGTCTTGTGATTTTGCACGATTTATTTACAGACACATCATCGTCCTGGTACATCTCATAAATGTCATCAACACTCTTTATTTGCTAGGTTCTAATAAGCTGCTTGAATGTATCTGTGATTCTTGGGATTGGGTTGAGGTTGGTAGATGTGTTTTTGCTCTCCTAAAATCTAGACTGGACTTTTGCGAATGAAAGGAAAGCTTAGAAATGTTCAACGTCCCCACATTAAACAAGTTTATCATAATGAGCATAAATCTTCCTGATTTTAACATTTCCGACGACTGAATAGGATAACTTTAGATCTTTCAACGCCTTGTAGCCTATGTAATCAGACTTGCTGAAGTAGTTTTTGCATAGTCCAAGCCCATCTGGTTTTACGTGAATCGTAAGGAACTACTTTTGGAAATTATCTGCAGTGCATTGAATAATTAGAGCATGGCTAAATCTCGTAGTCTTCCCGAAGATTGCTTCAGTAACGCTGGTATGGATCTGCTTTTCGTCACTGGTCTCAATCTCCAACACAAATATATGACGCTCATTAGCCTTGTCACCCATCTTCTGATTTGTCTTTTCCATAATTAATACGCGTGATACTTGAATATCTTTAATCACGAGCACATATATCATCTAAATGTCTTGCCACTCATTTCAACATTAATTTTGTTTTTTATAATAAATGATTAAATATTAGATCACTAATTATCCATTCTGTACAATTAAGTTTTAAAAAAACTAATTCTTAAGAACTGTACAATGTACAATCTGTACTATTTTAAAAGTACGCCTTAATATCTTTAAAACTTAAAAAACATCAAACTGTACAATGTACAATCTTTACTATTTGGTCATAATTATTTAATTAAAAGTGTAATAAATCAATTTAGATTTAAGTTATCTATATTAAGTGGCAGTTAAGATTTATATATATATTATTATTTGTATTCAGTATTTCTTGAATTTCCTAATATTATCAAAATACAATTGATTTGGGAAAATTAAATCAAAATATATTTAGCGATAGCATAATTAGTGGCAGTTATGTTTTTAATTTTAAACTTATTGTACCATTGTACATTGTACAGTTCAAGTATAATTGTTTTTTTAAAACCCATTTGTACAAAACGAATGTGATATGTAATAAATTATATTGTAATTAGTTAAATATTAAAATATGTATAAAAAAGTAATGGAAGAAAGAGGATAGCCTACAGGCTGATGCCTCAAGAAAGAATTAGTAGCTTTACCACCACCAGTTATTTTCAAGTCTTTGCTGGTTAAATAAAAGGACATTGAATTGCAAAGAAAAGATGATTAGCTGAGGGAAGAAGGGTATCTATAAGCAATGAGCAGTGGGTAAAGGTATATAGACAGTCTCTAAATTTACAAAGAGCAGTATCTGATTATACATCAAAATCAGAGATAAAAAGCCTAAACAACAGATCCCTTTCGAAGAGGTAAAGCTTATTCGGCTACAGTGTGTATAGATAATGTATAATTCGCTTTAAGTAAAATCTCACTTTACTTAAAAAATGAGTAAAATCACACTTTTGTACAAATGGGTTTTAAAAAAACAATTATACTTGAACTGTACAATGTACAATGTACAATTGTACTAATATTTATGTACGCCTTAATATTATAAAACTAAAATCATAAAACTGTACAATGTACAATGTACAATAAGTTTAAAATTAAAAACATAACTGCCACTAATTATGCTATCGCTAAATATATTTTGATTTAATTTTCCCAAATCAATTGTATTTTGATAATATTATGTATTTTAGCAATAGTTAAAATTGTTTATTTTTTTTCTACATTAAAATATAAAAATTGAAGTCTAAAATAATCAAAGAAAATTGATTAAAATTTTAAATACTCATAAATGATAAAATTTTTTAAAAAAAAAAAGTCGAATAACTCATAAATCTATATGATTTAAAAAACAGATAAATAAATACATGGATAAGAGTATCTATGGTGATTGGAAAATGTTGATTTGAAATTTGCAATTTAAATAGGTTAAACGTGATATTAAGGATGCGTAAAATGTAGAACAAGTTTAAACTTTGTAAAAATGAAGTCAAATAGAACGATACAATATAGATTTTAAAAATAGCAAACAAACTCTTTAAATAAATCTTTTTACTTAACAATCAAGTTAAAATGTGAAAGTACATAAGGTCCCATTGCTGATGTGATTACTATAGATTATAGTACTTTGAATATCCTGAAGACTCCAGCATGCAAATATGAGACCAAACCTTTTTAAATTTGAGGTATTTTCAAAAAATATTTTAAATAAAAGCATTTGCATATCTTTTATAAACCTCTTGCTATGTAAACTTGCTTGAGTTGTCAACTTTATTAAATTGTAATAAGTTGATAATGAGCCATCAATCAAGTTGTTTTATATTTTCCCATTTTTATTTATGGATTATAATCCTCAGAAATATATTCTACTGACATTCTTCAACCTCATTTGATGAATGTCTCTGAAAAATGATTTTATTGCAAAAGATCAGAAATTTGGGGGAAATTTACTTTTTTGTATATTCCTTTTGTCCAACTTTAGTATTGATTCTTGTCTTTTTACTTTGCTATGACTATTTTCTACAAAGAAATATTATGAAATAATATTAATTTTAGTATTAAGTTAAGCTGAAACTCTAAAAATCTCAAACAAATTCTCACAAATTTTATTCATTTAAATTATTTATATAACACTAAACTAATCTAAGGAGTATGAACTGTTTTTATTTAAATATTATTAAACTCTAACAAACTCTAACAAATTATAAATTTATTGTTTAAGTAAACACTTTAATTAATAATTTTTATTAAATACTTTATAAACTTGTAAAAGAAGTCAATTACACATCTTAAGAATATCAAAATACATTTTTAGAACATGCCATTCTTTATTAATTTTTAGTTCATTAGTACTATAAACTCGTTTATTTCTTTCTTATGTATTTTACTATAATTATTCAGAACATAATTTAGGAGCATTTTTTCACCAGTTGATGGTGAAATTTTGCTCCATGTTATAATTTCAATGAATTCCTAAACGAAATCTATCGAGTCTAAACGATTAATGAAATGATGAAGTTTCCCATATTTAACTTTTTGAAATAAATATCACAATTTTTGCTAAAATGTAAATTTACGTATAAATTCATTATTTATAAAAGTTTCCTTAGAAAGAAATGAAAAGTAAGAAAAATTTGTTTTTAAAATTTTTACATAGAAACAAAATTAATAAAAATTTTTAATTTTTTAACTAAATAGATTTCATTTTTATTTGAAGTTAATCTTTTAAAAAGTAATTAAATCATATTTATTTTATTTTGCTAATAGTTTAAATATTTAAATTTTAATTGGAATAGTTAATTGATGATGATAAAAATAATTAGATTTGTTAATTTACATAATTTTTTTTACTAATCTAATTAAGTAATGATGATAGAGTATTTAATTAAAATTATTTATTGAAGAAATTATTAAGCAAATAGGAATATATCAAAAGTATTGTTTTCTTTCGAAGTTTTATTGTCATAAAATAGAGATTTTTTTGTTTAAATATAATTAAAAATGAAAGAATCATCGATTCTTATAAAGCTATTATGAAATATCATTAAAGGTCACTTTTACTTGATAATTATAATTTGCTATAAAGGTAAATAATATATATGCCTAAGAACCGTTAAATATAATTTCTTAGTTTGAGGTATCAAGCACAATAAAGTATATAAAAATTTACTTAAACAATATGTTTAATAATTAAAACATGGAATCACACTATAAATTATAATTTTTAATAATTATTATACTTGAATAGTAGAATGGATATTTAAATAAATGTATAGAATGATAAATGAAATATATATTATAATAAAACATTGTTTTGTTAGAGTTTTTTAAATTAAAAAAAATGCTTAATAATTGAGACTATTACTGTTTCTATATTTTAGTGAAGTTACTTACTACTATTTTTTATTTGATGTTTATATGATGCCATAATCAAATTAACATTAATTAGCTAGAGAGTTATTAGCTAAAATTATTTAGCTTTAGTGCATTTTATTTTTTGTAAATATTTACAGATGTTATTGAAAATAACAATAAGATTTGTTGATTGATTAGTTTATTAAAATAATTGATTTTATTCTATATAAGGTTGTTAGAGTTGATCGATTTTTAAATAGTTTCAAATATAACATTAAAGTAATTTTCAATAAATTATTCATATACCTTATTTTTTAACTATAAAATCTCTAGGGGTTTTGGGGTTTTGAATTTTAGTTATTTACTTACTCGACAAGAAATAATTTTAAGCATCTTGATCTGCTTTGTTATTTCATTAAACTTTTTATTTTGACAATTCCAGCACAAGGTATCTCAACAAGTAACAAAGTACAAGAAGCAATAAAAATTAGTGTAAAATTTGGGTTGTGCGATCGTAAAAATCATCAAATGACCTCTTTAATTTTATTGAGTAAAATTGAAACTTTATCCTAAATATTCTAGAAAAGGGCATTGCATTTTTACATCAGCACTTTAAATTTGCTTGATTCTCTCTTCAAAGTCTTAATTACATATTTATATTGTATATAATATAAGTGTCAACTCTTAGTTGTCTAACTTTGAATATAAAAAAGTTGTCTAAATAAGACTTTTTCAAAGAAGTCATTGTCCGTTATAAAAATTCTTTAAATATATTTTCATATTCCCAAATCATGTTTTAATAATCACTAGCTGGTGAAAACATTGCCGATGTAAATAAAATAAATGTTATCTAAAATTATTTATTTTTGCTATGATTATTCAGAAATCGTCTAGGTACGATCTTTTAAAAAAGTCATGGCTCATAAATCTTAATTTTATATTTACAGATATTATAGTCACGGAATAGGTTTACTATTATGGTTGGGAAAGTGTTCGTATGAAATAGCATTTTTAATAAGTTAGATGAGATTTTTTATATTCTCCATTTTAATCAAAAATTTTTTTTATTCAAATCCCTATTTATCCTTCTTCTATTCATTTACAGCATTTCACAATTGGATGCCCCCCACATACCTGGAATTTTTTTTAATTCCAGTTTTAAATCTGGAACTTTTTTTAAAAACTGGAATTCCAGATCTGAGAAAAATGTTCAGATTTAAAACTGGAATTCCAGATTTAAATCTGGAACTTCAGATTTAAAACTAGTATATATCAGACTCAACTATGAAATTTGCTTTAAATTTTTTTAAATAAAAATCATTAATAAATTTTGACATTTTTTATTTTTTATATTTTTAATTAGAATATTCTAAATTATAATATTTTTTGAAAAATTTTCAAACTGTGTAGGTATTTTTTATCTTAATATTACTTTCAATTTGTATATATTATATTTAAAAAATTAATTTTCAATAAAATTATGATTTATAAGATAATAAGTCTTTTTAATAAATGAAAATTAATTGAAAATATAATGCAAATATTAATATAAAAAATATATATTTTTTAATAAATACATTTTCATAAAAAAGTTACTTTTGACATTCAAATGCATTTAGTGATGGTTAAAAAGTCTATAGACTTTTACTGCAAGTTTATGTGTTTTATTAATATCTATATATATATATAACATTTTAATTGAAATTCTATATGTAACTAGATTTCAAAATTTAGTTAAACTAACTTTATATATAGTATAATTAAGGGTTGAAACATAGACAAAATTACTTATATCTAGATATAATTAATAAATTTTATAAGGAATTCTTAGTACTATAAGAACAATAATCTAATTAAAATTAGTAGATGATAAATTAATATATTTAATGATTAGTGTGCTTAACATTGCACTTTGGTAAACTTATAATTCTGAATAGAATTGTCAAAATTAAACATAGACCCTCTAATCATAAATGATGACTTTTATGTGTAAACTAATTTTGGAAATTTGATTACACATGTAAATTAAATTAAAATATTAACTATATATTAAATTAGTTTAAAATTAACATGGAGTCAAACTAAAAATTATAAAAATTAATGAATGTATAGATTATCAACCATAGTAGAACTATCTTTAGATAAAAATATATATTTAAAAAATATTCTTATAAAAATTAAAAGAGTAAGATCTTTATTATAATGATGAATTAAAGATTTATTTTACTTAATATTAGATATAGTCAAATAGTTTAAACAATTTATTTTATTATATATTATAATAATTTTATCTGAACTTGAACGCAATGATCCAAGATTAATTCAGGTATATGTACCCATATGATAAAGTAACAAAAATAACATTTATATAACATAATTTTACTTAATAAAGGGTAACTAACAATTTCCATCATCCTTTATAAGTCTATGAATTTAAACTATTGCATTGCCATTATTATTGAAATATTCTCTAAAATCCAGATTTAAAAATATGAAATTCTTCATAATTAAAATCGTCAATGAAAAAGTCAAATAACTATAATTTAATTTTCAAATATAAGGATTATTTTTAAAATAATTACAATAAATTACAAAGTTATTAATAGGAGGTAAAAATTTTATACAAACTATTACTGATTACAGAAAAAGAGTTAATTTTTTGGATTAGATCGCTAAAATATATAATTAATAAACTGTAAATGTGTATTTCTTTATTATATACCATTAAAATTTAAACTGTACTTATTATATGGGGTCACATACAATTCTATTACTATGTCAAAGTTACTTATAAAAGATTTCTAAAAAAACAACTGATAATTATTATATAAAAAAATATTATAAAATAAAGGGTAGAAATTTTTTTAGAAAAATTTTTTTTTATTTTTATAATAGCACCTATTAATATATGCAAAATTTTGAAGATTCATAATTGTCAAATATACTATATCATCAAGAATAATAGATTTAATTATTTATAAATATAAGATATATAAAAGAGTTTTTTTCTTAAAATAAATAATAATTGGAGATATAAAATTAAAAAATTTTATTGATAATATTAATAGGAAAAAAATAAATCATTTGAATGAGGTTCCAGATCTGGAAAAAAAATTCCAGATTTATATCTGGAATTCCAGTTCTAAATCTGGAATAACTAATTTTTTTTTTTGTTCCAGATTTAAAACTGGAATTTTTTTTCCAGATCTGGAATTCCAGTTTAAAACTGGAATCAAAACAAATTCCAGGTATGTGGGGGGCATCCTCACAATTAAACACAATTCAACATATATATTCTATATTTTTAATCTTTTAAAATCGGAATTCCTTTTAATTATTAATAATGAATTCTTTAAGTTTTTTTCTTTGTATTTTTAATTTTTTTAATTTTTTTTTTAACTTATTTTTTCTGTCTAAAATTTGAATGTAATACTTAAAAGACTTAATGAAGTCAATGTTAACGAAAGATTTATATTTGATTTACATAAATTAATAAAAAGGATAATTAATCAAAATGTATTATATATAGTTGAATTTGAACATTTAAATGATTTACATTTATCATATTATATTTGAATATTAAGTATAAAAGTTATGTTTATTACAAAAATTATACCATATAACTCTTTTATAGATGTTAATTTTTAATTAAAATTTAAAAATTACAAATTTTATCAGATATTTTACTCTTGTGGGTTTTATACATAATAACTGCTGAGATTTTTCGTTTTGTAAATTCAATTAAACAATTAATTTTATTAAGATGTATTGCTGCATATAATTTTGAACATCTGAATGAATAATTATTATATAGAATGTTAAAATAAACTAAGTTAAATTTAATAAATGAATATTTATATCAATAATAAAACAAACATTTATTATAATTAGATAAATAATATAAAATAGATCTAATTAGGAAGCAAGTTCATTTGTAAATTATTTATTATTGAAGAATTATTTACTTAAAATATTAATGAACAGTGATACTAAGTAAATCATATAATTATAGATAATTGAATTATTAAAGGTATTTAGCATTTTATAAATTAAAGTTAGAACTGCAAGTCTTTCAATTTGAGGGAGTACTCCAGACTTACTTAGTTTTAGATTCAAAACCCCAAAACCCTTTTAGTAGTTTGATTGAGTTTTTGATTGATAAAAGTAGACTATTAGTGCATACTATATTAGGGTTTTAATAGGGTTTATGTAGGGGATTAGGGTTTAAATGTAATGTAAATTAGTGTTTAAATGCGAGGTTTGGGGTCAGTATATGACAGTGAGTATATAGATCTGCTGTTTAAGTTGCGTTATGGATTTGATGATTACAGTGAATAACTCAAACCTATTTTAAATTACATTTCTATAGCAAGGCTGCTCCATAAATCTCCTGCTACTATTAGGTCTCACTGTCTATTAGCATTGAATTTAAAGAGATAGTAACTTTATTCTTTAGCCTAAGTGGCCTTAAAAGTTTTAGTAGCATCATGTTGATTATCTTATTAATGATAAATCTCTTGAATACTGGGCTCATTTCTTTCTTGCATAAAGAGCTGTGATGTTTCATCGCCAATATCCTGAGCTTCATATCTCTGCTTAGCCTATAGCAAACATATATAAAAATAATGGAATATCTTTCAAGACAGTCAATCGTATAAAGAGAGTGATTAACTTAAATGTTCCATTTTATAAGACTAATTTAAATTTTATATTCAATTAAATGCAGAGGGCTATTAATAATAATATCAAGTTCATACATGCTGAGGAGGCAGTATTCACTTTTAATACCTTCATATCAAGGTCTTGGTATAAAAGATATAGCAACATAGAAGTATATGATTTAAAGGTTAAGGTCAAACTCATGCTATTCTCGTGGAATAAGTGAAGATAGTGGCCTCGAGACCTATGTTATTCACTCTCGTTCTATAAAGACTGAATAATATATTTAGTTCTTGCAATAACTCATAGAAAAGTACGCTGACAAAGAAATTATTCTATTCGTTGATAACTTGGCAGTTCATAAAACTAAAGACTCAAGGAAGGAGTATGAAAGGCTAAACATAACACCTATATTTAATGAACTTTATAGCCCTAAGTTCAATGGTTCGATTAAATTTTGGTTATTGAAAGGTCATTATAAGAAATTGCTGCTCAACCATCTAATGCATGATTTAAAGATAAATACAGTCTATTTTATTAAGAGTGCTGCTAAGAGAGTCAGCGATGAGAAAGCTAAAGTGTGCGCAAGAGAAGGGAGATTTTGTGTATATAAATAAGTTTTAGATTTAAACGAATGAATAAGTTCACATATTAAATTTGTCCGTGAAAGGATTTGGCTTCTCTTTCTTTTCTTACTCTTAAGGCTTGCTTGGGCCTATGTTTCTTCTTTTAGTGCCAGCTCCTGAATCTATGTTCATCTCGTCTGGCTTTATAAATCTTTTAAGAGTCTCTTACTCAATTCATGCTTTACTTAAGACTTTCTCTCTCTGTTTAGTTTGCTTCGCTCTTTCATAAAGTATATAGCAGTACCAGGTTTTTCTATAAAGTAAGAAGACTAATCTTACTTTAGATGAATGGATGCTTCTGCAGTTTAGAGCCAGGTGTCGCTGATTTTAATTATCTGCTTCTCTTTTTTTTCAGGAGAGATGCTATAGCGTTTCTTGTGAGCTTCTTAAATAACTTCATTTAAGTACTCAGGTTTCAGAGTTGCAAGAAAACCAAAGAAGAAATTTCTCTCTGGTAACTTATTAGATAGTTGCAGCTTTGATGGAAGGTAGAGAGCAACATCTGGATCATTCATAGCATTATCATAGAGGTTTGTTACTGATATTTCAGGGTAGTTAGGTATCTCGATCATTCTGATTTCATTAGACTTAAAAGCTTTTTTCTCTTCACTTAGCAATGCCTTTAAGAATGATATTTTTGTTCCCTCCTGTGTTGGTAAGAACAATCTTACTATGGTTATTAAGTTAGTTATAAGTGAAAACTTACCTTACTGTACCAAGTATCTGTAATGGTCTTCTTTACTTCTGAATTTTCCTTTTAAATCTTGAGATTAAATTCTCTTCATTGCATCATTCATAGATTCCATTTGCTTCAAGTTTCTATAAATTTTTATGAAATTTAAAATTATGGATATTCATTCTAAACTTACTAAAATTTTACTACTTAATAGGGAGATCCACTTGGAGGTCATCCTGAATCACATATATATATATAGAAAAAGATAGAGGAACTTTCTCCAAGTTTAAGGGTTTGACTTCCATTTTTATCAAACTTTCTCCATTAAATTGCTCCTAATAATAATTAATTTAATTAGGTGTTGCTCCTAATTTATTTAAAACTTTATTAGGAGGTTAAATTAAAGTTCAAAACCGTATTAGGTGGTACATTAAAAAAATTAAATTAAAAAACTTCGTCTCCTAATTTTGCAAGAACAAATTTAGGATGACCACCTAACTTTACAAAACATATTTAACTACATTTTAATATATAAAATGGATGAATTGGTATATAAAATATCTCAAAATTTAAAAAAAATTTAAACAAATGTGACGCACTCTATTCTTATCAAACCTCTCAAAATCTTTGAGGATTTGCTCTTACATTAATTTAAAGGTAGAATTTATACAGCTTATTATTAATAGTATTTAAAAATAAGCGGTAACTTACTTAGAAAAGCGGCATTGCTTGATGTTACCCAGCAAAAATTTTCTTCCATGAGTTGAAAGAAAATTGAGACTTGTGATGCCTCTTCCTAATATGAACCTGAAATTTTCTTACCTTAGGTCTCAGACTTAGAATAGCAATTTAATTGTAAAAGAAATATGCAGAGAAAAGAAATATAGTATGAGGTACCAATAAAAATGGTTGAAGAAGAGGAAGAAATAAAAGAAATAAAGATAGATCATTTTTGTGAAGAGTGTTAGAAGAGCTCTACTTATAAATCTGCTCTCAAACGTCATATTTTAGAGCAGCATTCTAACAAACCCAAGCTCTATCTTAAGCATTATAAGATAGATGGAAAATATTTCTGCCCTTATTGTAATAAGTAATACAATCATTCAAGAGATCAAAAAGTTCACCTCGAAAAACAACATGGTAAGAAGTTTGATGTCATAGATCCTGAGACTGGTGAGTATTTCTTCAGAAAAGAAAGCCAAGAGACCCTTTAGAATCTTTGGAGCAAAGAGTAAAGAAAGAGAATAAACTCATTAAAGGAGTAAGAAACCTCCCTGCCTCTGAGATAGTAAAAACTACTCTCAAGATGTATGCACTCAAGATTCCAATATTGAATATAATCGGCCTAAATGAGTGCAAAAAAAGTTATCTAATTCTTGAGAATATTTTTGAGAAAAAAGTCATAACTGATAAGCAGTTTACTTACAAGATTTATGCATTCAATTACTTTAAATCCGATGACAAGTATCAAATAGAGTTTGTCAAAGAGTATCAAGCTCTTACTAAAGCAAGGGATAGACACAGCAGATTTATAGTTAAACTTGAAGCAATTCTCCTTGCTTAAAATCAAGTAGCTTTTCGCCAACCTTTATACTAAATGACATTAATAGACTATATCCAAGACTAAAGGTGTCCAAAGTAACAACCTCTTATTCTAACAAATGTCTGCAAAGGTATTGAGGAGCTGCATACTTTAGGATACGTGCACAGAGATTTAAAGCCAGAAAACATTATGCTTGACTTTTCACCATTTAGAGTGGTAATAATAGACTTAAATAGATCGTAGAGAGTTGAGGCTTCAGGACTGGCCAACGTTCGTGGCACTTCTGGATATTTTCCAGAGAGAGAAGACTGGAGGGATGTAGATATAAGCTGGGATATCTGGTTCTCTAGCAGCAATAATAATAGAGTGGGATATGCAAATAAATGACTACTACATTTGTAGATGAGAAAAAGATTCAAAGCAAAGAATCCAGCAGTATCTAGAGCAAAATAAGATTAAAGGTAAAATGAAAGATATGGCTGAGCAAATTATCCTGAAGTAAAAACAGAGCAGATCATACAATCAACTACATAATTAGTTGGTTTGGAGAAATTAAGTTTAGAAAGTTGCCTCATGATGGCAAGGAACTGTTTGAGTGAATATTTAAAATGAAACACCTAAAATACACACTAATTTACATTACATTTAAACCCTAATCCCCTACATAAACCCTATTAAACCTAATATAGTATGCACTAATAGTCTACTTTTATCAATAAAAAACTCAATCAAACTACTGAAAGGGTTTTGGGGTTTTGATTAGTGAGATTAGAACAGTGAGATAGACTTGACCATTGTTTTATTAGTTATTTTATTTTACAGGTGGATTTTCGAATATTAAATGGCAAATTACACAATTTGTACAAACAACATTAATGTAGATATGTTTTTATGATTTGTACCAAGGAAGTAAGCAATAAATTCGAATTTAATACTATTTACTTCGTTCATTTAATATTCACAGCAGCAAAATCAAAGCGTTTATCGGGTTTACTTATTAATAAATTAAACTATTACTTATTTAAAGGGGGTATTTTAAATCTTAAGTAATACCCGATGACCTTAAAAACTTTAAGATAAAGACAGTTTTTTTCGAAATTAAATGCTAATAATTGAAAAGTGATTTTAAAAACTAATTAAGCTATTAATTTAAATAATGTGATTTATATGTTAAAATTATATCGATAAAATTTAGAAAATTCATAAATATGATAAAAATAATTTAAAAGCAAATTTTTATAATACATTTTCAATCATTTAATTAATGACTCTAATCAGAATATGATCTTGTTAACTTAACTAATTAGAATCGCAATTTTCTTAAAAACTTTCTTTTTTTTATACTAATAATAATAATTGAATCTAAAAATCACATTCTAAATATGATTTCATAGTTAAATTGTCATTAATTAAATAAATTTATCTTTATTAAAAAGGTTTCTATTTACAAAATTATAATAATTTTGAATATTTAATTCATATTAATAAAGAAAT
Organism: Oxytricha trifallax; assembly: GCA_000711775.1. Taxonomy (NCBI): domain Eukaryota; phylum Ciliophora; class Spirotrichea; order Sporadotrichida; family Oxytrichidae; genus Oxytricha; species Oxytricha trifallax. Next base: position 19,674 of record ARYC01002471.1, read on the forward strand.
GTAAGATGTTTTAGATTGTTAGATTGCCCCAATCTCCCATTATTTATAGATAAAATTTAATAAAGCAAATTAAAAATTTGTCTTTACGAAGGTTCATGCTGGTGAAGGAAGCAAGCAAGAAGAAAAGAAAAGTAAAGGGAATCAGCAGTTTTTATTGGTTATAAATATGAAGGTAAATTGAGAAAGTAATATAGCTATTCTTACTTTGCCATCTCCGCTTTTACCAATAAGTAATTATGTTTATTTTGTTTATAAATTTATTCATTTTTGACAATCAGATCAAGTCTTTCAATAGTTTGCAGGATAAATTAAGAATTTATTGTTACGATCAGTGATCAAGCAGTTATGAAATGAATACCACGTTTAATAACTGGATAAAACTTTACACATTCCCTGTAGCGATCAACAGTTGTCACTGGGGATTGAAAATATGGGTCTGATCAACAACCAATATACATGCATAACTAGTTACTAATCAGACTCTTCATTATGTTACTACTTATAAACTGTGAAAATTAATAGGATCTAACCTTCAATATCAATTCTGTTAAGGCAATCATTCTATTAATTTCAATCTAAAATAGAAATTTTAAGCTTGGTTATCACACTAAACTAATAAATTCCTTCATACTTTTATCAATAAATTAATATTTAATATCAATTATTATTATCTAGAATTGGTGAATTAATTACTTATATACTTAATTGATGTTTATTCTATATCTTCGATATCAGCTTAGTTTGGTAATTATTTTCAAATAATAATTCAATTTAAAATTGGACCAGTTTTATATTGTTGCTTTCATTTTTTAGAAAAAAGAGTTGTATTAGTGAAATTTATATTCAAAATCTTATAAATCTTTTTTATTAATATAAATTTGAATAACTTACGTTAAAGCTATCTTGTTAACAGTCTTACTATAAAAGGTGATCAATTAGTTATTGTATTCCTATAAAATTAGATAGTGGAGGCAATATCGGATTCTACGCTGCTTAAATCTAACGTTTTTAGCTGAATTATTGATATTTTCTATTAATATTTTGCCTTTTCTCCAATAAATCCATGACTATAGTTATATATTAAAAGGAATTTCTTAAATTTTAATTCCTTCGTTTTATGAGATATCCTTTTAATACTACTATTCTTTAATCAATTTGAAGCTGCAACTAGAAACTTGGCTTTTCCTCAATCTAGAATGTCGTTTTCCTTCACCTATTCGAACTCTTGCAACATTAGTCTCCTGCAGTAACAGTAGCAATGTACCTCACCTTTATCATATGAGCACATTCTCGTGTATTTCATCTCACTTAACTAAGTAAAAATTAAATAAATTTGTCTATATATCTATTTACCTTTACATTATTATTTTAATTATAAATCAAACATTCATTAAATGCATTTTAACATTTTAGTAAGCAAGATCTCTGCAGTACTCACTGAGACACGTAAACTAAATGCTATTGAGTTGATTAGTATGTCAATTACAGTCTTAGCAGTTGGCACAGCTTTAAATGGAGAGAAAATTCTAATTCTTTTGTGCTGCAATTTTGCAATACTAATCAATAAATAGAAAGTGATCTATTAATTACAAAGAAACTTAATTAAAATATATACTATTGAAATATATTTAATAATGTAATAGTTTGAATAAGTAATCCTTATTTAAAACAATCGTTTGACAGCGTGAAGAAGCTCTCTTAGAGGAAATGATAAGTGAAGGTGAGTGACGATTACCATCTTGAATAAACTGATACGGCATAATGCACACAGAGTTAAGCAATATACCCTTTAAGTTGATTCATTCCTAAAATCATTTAGCAGATAACTTAAAAAAAGAAACAAATGAAACTGCTAATTAAAGACATTTTAAATTAATTATATAATTTATATTATTTTTTTCAAATATATGCTTAAAATTCAATTAGTTCAGATGAAATGGTTTAGAAAAGCCCAAGGATGCTTAAGACTACTTAAGTAATTGAATGATACAATGTATTTCTCAACAGAAGAGCTTGGTTTATATGCAGATGAAACTTCAAAACTAGCTCTTTCGTGGAAAGCTATGACAATAAACTTTAGATGTTCTACTCTATTTTTCATGCCACTTCTATTTATTTTGTTTTATATATAGAAATAATACACTTAAATGAATATATATTTATAAATAAGATAAAGACATTCCTTTAGATAAAGTAAATGCAAGAATAGATAACCAAGAGGTACACTCCAAGTTCCGTGTTTTGACACGATGATGGCGTACTTCTTGTCATCCTACAACTCAATCAGGCCCCTTTAATAATCTAATAAACTTTTAAAGTGTGTAAATAAGAAGAAAATCATATAAAGGCAAGACTTGATAGATTTAATATAAATATTTATATTTCTTAAACTCGATGAGATTAAATATTTATTTGGATTATAAGAATGTAATAAATGGGCAATTTTTTATCGGGAATTTAAAATTTTATAAGAGTCTATCCATTGGAAAAATAATATCAATAGTATTAATATATTTAAAGTTATTATTTAAATTAAAATGAAATTTTAATAGATTTATAATTAATACAAAGGTAATAGTTATTAAATAATTTAAGATATATATAATGATTTCTAAATATTTATAAAAACAGAAAACATCTGTTCTTTCATTATAATTTACGACCTTTCTATATGGCTCATCACATCATTAAATGAGTCTTAGATTTCACATTTCCTCCTTTTCTACTAATCTCAACTTCAGTCTGCCATCCTTACGTCCATACTTTAAATTAAATGCATTAATTCATTGTATTGTTTAATTATTAAACTTGTAGATTATTTTTCAGCTTTTTTCATAAAATTGCTATTCAATATTTATCACAATAGTTCATTCAGGATAATATTTCAACTTTCAAGATTTAATCTTGAAATTAAAGATCTCTAATCATATGGTCCAACCATATCACTTTAGACATTCTTGAGATTTTATAAATCACTAATTAATTAATTTAGTCTTTGATATCTAAATATTTTGAGGATCTAGTGGGATTACCTGCTTAGTTCACTAAATGTATAATATATTCACAATCATTTTATGTAAATTTCACTAATAAATATATTCATTAATTCATAATGTTTTCTTATTCCTTGATTACTACAAATTTATCCATATTTTTGTCAATTATTATTATTTTATTTAACAGTCAGATTTCTGTTTTTATCAGCTTAGGCTGTTAAATTCTCATAGATTGTTTCAATTTTTTCTAGGTAGTTTTCGGCAAATAATCAAATTATTTCTTCTGTACTTTAGATATTATTTTAGTTGTATTCCTTGTATGTCCTTCGCACATTTATTTCTTAAATTGTAGTTTCTCTTCTATCTTTTAAATATATATTCATCTAAATTATTAATTTCTAAATATGCTTAAATTAATATCGTCCAATATCATATCTATGCATCCATGTTTTTAGTACACTACGTTGGGATGTTAGATCTTGCTAAACTTTCCATAATTATGAAAAAATTATTTTTAACCGAGGGTTAATTAAGTAATTCACTTGTGTTTATAAATTAACTAAGTGGCTTAATGTTTTGTATACTTCTATTCACTCAATTTTACTTAATTGATTTTAAAGAACTAAAAAGGAGTTATCGTATGTATTGTATTTAATCTTTGATTTTGTTTTTTCTCTATATCTTATTTCATCAAATAATTAACTCTCTTAAAACTAAGCCATTCTTGTTATTTACCAGTGAATATTCCTCATATACTAGTAACTTTCATTATTTTATTATTATTTTTGAATCCTACTACAAGTATAGTCCTATAAGTTCAATAATTAATAAAAATAAGATAAATAATATGAAAATGCAATCCCTTATTGACTACTAATTTCATCTCTCAAATAAATATCTTGTTAATCCGTAAAGCACCTTCTGAGTAAGTTTATCTCTGCCACAACATTCAAAAATTAATCCCTATTATTAGCACGAAATATTCTTTCATGACTGTGCCATATTCATTTTACAGATACACTAGGGAAAAGCTTCTTTTTTAATTGAATTTCTTCTCAAAATTTAAATGCTTTCAACATGCTTATAAACTTTATATTATCACTTTTACTTCTTTGAATTTATTCTAGTTATATTACTGATAATGATTTTACTTTTGTTTATTTTAAGGAATCTTCTTATACAATTTAAATTTTGTTGAGTTAATCATTGTGGGCAAGGTATTGCAGACTTCTTGACGGTATCCTACTTATTTTGATCTGTAAAATAAGTATAAATATCTGTCTATATTGAGATTATGTGGTAAATGCCTCTTGTTATTCAACTAACTGCAAATTTATGATTCATATTTGTATTTTCAAATTGTCTTAAGTAATATTTCCCCATCAATTCTTCTGGATCTATCGTTGTGTTAAAATTGTATTATAACAACTTCCAGTTCATTTTGTTCCTCAGGAAGAATTAATGCATTTATTTTAATCCATTATTTAAATGTCTTAATGAGGATATTTGCCTCATATCTCGTCCCTATATCTTTGAACAACTTCCTCTTGAACTATATTACCATGGCTAATTATGATTTTCTTGCTTCTTTTTTCTCTTTATCAATGAAATAGCTTTATTTGATTTTATTAATGTCTATGATTTAAGTAAATCTTTTCATTTAATAATAAAATTTTTTAAATTCATTGCTTTCTTTTTATAATAATATATCTCTTATTGCTTCTTTCCAATGATTTTAGAGACGTTTAAAATATTATTTATTCTAAACATTACCTTATTCTTCTTATTCAGGAAATTGATAATACAATTTTTCGATATTGCACTATTTATAAAATTTACCAATTAATCTATTATATATAACCTAATCTGAATCTTCAAACTATAGTTTTCATCTTTAATTTATGAAAGTCTTATATCATTTTTACTTTTATTATATATCAATATCTTTTATAAAAATATCAGGTGGTTTATCTAAAATATCATTATTGATAATATATAAAACAAATAGCAAATTGACATAAATTTAATAATGATTAAGCATGCTGAAGGTGTAACAGCTATGCATTTGTTAAACTTTTAATGCTAATTAGATTTATATTAAACTTTAAGCATGGTTAATTTTCATTAACTTTATGTGGATTTACCTATTTTTTTTATATTTTATCAATATAATGTATTTTTAAATATAAAAAATTGTCCGGATTTAATGAAATTAATTAGTATTTAAGTCTTTACTGATAATAATGAATATCTATTTTATGTTGACAAGTTCAAAAGAGACAAACAAATCGAAATATAAGATCTCATAATTTTTTTGAAATTTAGGTTTTCATTAATTTTTTCTTCAAAACAAGCCTTGCTGAGTTTTAATTTTATATCTGGTTCAATTAAAATTGAAAAATCATTTAGTTTATATGTCAATCTAAATAACATAAAATTGTCATTAAATTAATCTATATAAAAACAAATATGTAATTTATTAGCATAGATTTTCCATTGTTTAAAAAAGTATATTTAAAAATAAAAATTTAAATTTATTTCTTTCCTCTATTATGAAGTAATCATTACTTTTATTCATCATAGTTATCTTTTTTTTCATCTTAATTATTATTCTTAATACATTAAATATAATTGTTGCATGTTTAAGGTAAGTCGAGTGTATAATTTTAGAATGAAAAAAATGAAATAATCTATGTTTCAATTAAATTATAATTCTAGTATTGATTAAATAATCAAATATTGTTGTAGTTTACATAACTATTAAGGTGATTTTAATCATTATTTTTTTATTCAAATTGAGTAGATATTTATTTTTTTATGTTAATTAACTTGGGGGTGGAGGATTTATACGTATAAATCTTTCAAAAGAAAACAAACTTAAGTGTAAACAGGTTTACCTTTTACATAAATTGATAAGCATATAGTAGAGCATACCACATAGTGGAAAGATTAATATTTAATCACACAGCGGTATCTGCCACAAAGTCTATGCTTAGAAACTATCCATTTAATACTAATGACAAACAATTTTATGCATAAAAATAACAAATGATGTATCGGTAATACTCAATTACTTTTAATTTTAATAAAATAAGCTCAAAAGGTAATAATTCAAGTTTATCCATAGCTCAAATATTATTGATACAAGAATTTCAATTTACTAATATCTCCTATAAATAAAAATTTTTTACAACTAATTTACAACGGTAAAGTAAAGAAGTTCTCCATGTTTGCTGTCAAAAATTTACAATAATTTATCTCAGTGTATATTAAATATAAAAATACATTGAAAAGAGCTTAGCTATAGATCATTTTTTAAGAGTAATTGATTTTCTCTCTCAAATAGATTAGCTAAATCTCTGTTTCTAAATTCAATGATTTGTTAAATTCACCATGCACCTAAAATACTCTTATAAATGTAGCAAATCTTAATATTGTAGAGATACAATTGATTTGGAAAAAGTAAATGAAATTTTATTCGTAGTGATCCTAATTAGTGGCAGTTAATTTTTTAATATTAAAATGCTTATAATATCAGATTACGCTTTTAATAGTATCTTTATTGATCAGTAATTAATTATAAAGAAATTTTACAAATTGTTCATTGTACAGATTTACAAGTAAAGTTTTTTTAAATATTAAGGCGTAACAATTAAAATTGTACATTGTACATTGTACAGTTTAAGAGATATAGTTTTTTAATTGGAATTGTACAAATCTGTAAATAGATAATTAGTGTGAAGATTATTGATAAAACTACATTGATGGAGAGAATAACATGTACTTTCGTTTTAGAATTTCAATGTCTTGCTCACTAGGTCTATTTATTCTCGGCTTCATTCTCATTCATATCCGTGTTCTCTATCACTGTTTCATCATCCACCATCAGTTCTGAGTCTCCGTCTTCTATTAGTCTCTGTTTAAAGTACAATGCAAGCTCAACCTCACTGAAGGGGAACTTCTTGTCTTCTCTCATCATCGTCTCTGTGAACTCAGCTGTCAACATTCTCGTGTCAAATGATTTCTTAACTTAATGACTCATCTGGTTGAAAGGCAACTAGTTCGAAATTGCAAGTATTTGGCACTTCTAGAATCTCATTACAGGGGTCTTGTATTTTAGGTTTACTTGATAGCCTTCGCCTTCAAAGAATCTTTTAAGATCATCAATTTTGTCACCATCGTAGAATAAGTTCCTCTTTATCTCGTCCATGATTACAAGCTATGGTTACTGCTGAGGGGTGTTGGAGTCCATGCAGAAAGATCTATTGAGTATTCTGAAATCTTTGGTGATAAAGATCTTTCTGATATGTTTAGCTAGAGTAGTCTTTCCGGTGTAAGGCTTACCAAACAACCAGATAACCTTCACTTTTTCAGGGCATTTTCTAAAGATCACTCTGTAGAGCTTGTCTACGACATCGAAGTACAGCATCTTTTAAAGCATGCTTTTGTCAAGTCTGATCAATTTTTGTGACTAGGTATCATGGCGCTGAAGGAAACTTCAAAGTGATTGGAACTTCATTTGCTGCGGCTCTGGCTTTGATTGTATTTTCTATTCGTATCCCTGGTAAGTGATAAGTAGTTTATGATTCTTCACGATTTGATCGCAGATCTCACTATCATCCTGATACATCCTGTTCATATCCTCCACAGTGCTAACCTATTAAGACCTCACTAGCTCTTTATATTAATCTGAAATCCTGCGTTGTGATTAGGACGAGCTCCTTGAAGATGATCTTTTGATTTCCTGATTTTTAGCCTGTACTTTCGCGAATGCCACAAATTCTTGGAAATTCTACATATCCCCACAGCTTAGCATAAAATCTCCATTGCTTTCGTATAATTTCCTAAGCTTTACTTTCCCAATTAGTGTAAAAGAGAATGGTAGACTTTTTAATGCTTAGTATCCAAGATAGTCAGGCTTGCTAAAGTAATTCTTGGTAAGTCCAAGACCATTTTACTTCACGTGAATTGAAAGGTATTGCTATAACGAGTTATCATCAGTGGTACTGTGAAAGATGAGGGCGTGACTGAATCTAGGAGTCTTTGCTGATATTGCTTCCTCGATTTGCGTGTGCATTTGTTTTGCTTCATCAGTCTTGATTTTGAATACGAAGATGTGTCTTTCATTTGATTCGGTCTTAGGTCTCGAATGAATCTGCTTCTTCGTTTCCATCTTTGTATGTATGAATCCTTAAGAAATGAAATTCCTTTTTAAGCCATTATTCTCCACTCATTTGAATAATTATTTCATTCATTTTAAATATTAATAATCTTCACACTAATTATCTATTTACAGATTTGTACAATTCCAATTAAAAAACTATATCTCTTAAACTGTACAATGTACAATGTACAATTTTAATTGTTACGCCTTAATATTTAAAAAAACTTTACTTGTAAATCTGTACAATGAACAATTTGTAAAATTTCTTTATAATTAATTACTGATCAATAAAGATACTATTAAAAGCGTAATCTGATATTATAAGCATTTTAATATTAAAAAATTAACTGCCACTAATTAGGATCACTACGAATAAAATTTCATTTACTTTTTCCAAATCAATTGTATCTCTACAATATACGCATGTCAAAACATTAAATAAAATATCAAATCGCACTATAAAGCCCTGGTTAATTAAAATTGTGGTTAATATAATATTTAATTATTTAAAATTAATGTAAAATTCCCTCTTTCAAAGGATTATGTATTAAATATTTTAACAAGGCCGTTTTTACAGAAAATCTTTTTTCAATTACAAAAAAGAGAATTCATCTGAAAATTATTATAATAATATTTATAAATATCTCTTTTCAATAAATCAATAACTATAATTTCTAACTAGTTATTGCTTTAAAAAGGTAGAGTTCATCAATTACATTATAAGAAATATATTGTAAAGAATATTAATCAAGACATAGCTTCAAAGCCAAATTCACTTAATAAAATTTAAATATTTTATTGGGTCTGTTTGTAGAGATTATTGAGATAAAAGAATACAAATAGGGATCAATTTGTTTAAAACAGCATTTGTCTAAGAAAGAATTTGATTTGACTTTATGAAAAAGACAAATGCTTATAAAAATTAGGTCTTTATTCCTAGTTGGCATTTCACCTTAAGTTTCTTCAATTATTTGTGATAAGGATTTATTCTAAAACTGCTTTTATATTAATTAAGTCTTCACTCAAGTTTTAAGTTTTATTTTATGACCTAAATTTGTTTAATAGCCTTTTTTAAAAAGATTGCCTATTTTTGATGCAGTTAAGAGATATTTTCATATCTAAGCCTTTATGAAAATAACTAATGACATGGGAATTAATTTATCCTTTTAAAGTTCAAAAACACTTCGCATCATTTGAGAATCAAATCAAAAATGAATTTAACTAAATAAAGATTACGAAGAAAAAAATTTGATAATATTATGGTGGTTGATAAACTCACTAATATTTCAACTATCGATAATTTTAATTATGTAGAAGTATTGAAAACAAAATTGTATAAACAATTATAAGAGAAGTTTGATTTAGAAATTGAGTATATAATTCACTAGTATTGAGATTTTTAAATAAGTTTTTGTCTAATAATTTCATCCCAAAATGTTTTAAATAAAAACAGATCTTGTATTTTGATGTCATAGAATATTTTAGCTTTATAAGAAAAAAGATTGCCGATTTTTTGTTAATCAGTTATAATATTTTCTTTATCAACTAATAAATTACATGTAGAGTTGGAATAATAGCTGAGTAAATTAAGAAAATAAGTAGCTTTTTGTGTTTAAGGAATACTGTCAATCAGTCTATATCTAAGAAATAAAAATAGATCAATGCCCCAAAAATCACTCTTCAGATGTTTTCTGAGATACTATGCAGTTTATCATGTACTCAAATAATCTTTCTTTCATTTCCAAATAAAGAAAAATATGAATATATTATTAATTGTTATTCAATTTAATATAAAACAAATTATTTAACAATATATTTCAAAATATATATAAAAAAGAAATAGAGTTATTGAATTAAAATATTACATTTATGTGATTGCGAAATCATGAAAGAAATCGATCAAGTACCTGAGGATATACTTTTAAAATAAAATACAGCATTTTGAGGGAGGAAAATGATCTTGAGTTTTAACCCCATAGATTGGCTTCTCTTGAAGCAAATAATAATTACTCCTATTTGTTTTAAACTCTAAACATTTGCTGCCATTATTTATTATATATTATGTTATATATTCTTATAACTTTAATAAACTTATAAAAATAAATAATTAATCATTATTTTAATTAAAAATAGTAACAGTTGAGTACTGACACTACTTGCCTCTCTTTCTTTCTCAATGAAATTAATATCTTGCATAAATCCATCATTTAAACGCTAAATTTTAATAGCGACCTTATTAAATTGAATATATCCCACATTTTATAGATATAGAGTGCTTTTCCTGGAGTATTGATACTTGCTAGGGTTATTCCTTTAAAGCAAGGAATTTATTAAAAATTATTACCAAATCATTTAAGGAAAAAATGATTTTTTATTAAAATATAAACATTAAACTTTTAGAATTATAAATATCCCTTGTGTAAGTCAATTTGGTAATAATTATTATAATTAAAGAGATTAATAGCTCATATAATTGATGTATTTATCATTTTTTTCAAATTGGTTTTTTAAGATAATTACATAATTTACTTTACATAAGCGCCAATTTGATTGTTTTTAACTGGTTTAATTACATTATCATCACGACATAGATTTGATTCAGAGTTATGGATTCTATTTTGAATTATAGTATTGCAATAATGGTGACAAGTATGTATTTTCTTATCTTTATTATCATTAAAAATTATGGGTTTATAATTTTGTATTATATGTGATTGTTGCTATAGTAATACTAGTTGTAGTATATGTAAATTCTATATCTAACTTCTCAATATCTAGAAATTTTATGATGAGTAAGTTAGATAAATAATGTTTATAATTCAGATGTTTTTTTTTTATTAACATACTCATTAATCGAAGTCTATTTCAACTAAAAATTAATATTCAAACAAAATATTGTAATAATTGAAATCCAGTATTATAACATTATCACTTTTCATTTGAACATAAAACATAAGAAATTAAAATATGACATGAAAGGAATTTTTAAAAAGCCTTTTATATCGATATGAAAACCAAAATTCCATGAAATAATTGCCAACAGCAGCACTCCGTTGTTGTTATTTTCCCCAGATTAACCAGTATTCTACTCGTTATTATTATTGGTGATTACTTTGAATATATGCTATGCTCTATTTTAAATTTGCTTTTAATTATCTGATACTGAAATATTTATAAGTAACCTGCTTTATAATATCATTAAACCAACAACCTATAAATATTATATATCGATAAAATATCATCATTAAATAATAACATAGACACAAGGAATGCTTTCCTAGAACTTAACCAAGAACCTAATTTGGAAAACACTTCCCAAAGAAGCTCATTTATAGAGGAACTCAAATGAATTGAAATAAGAGTTATAAATTACGTTAATTATGACTCTGATTGAAGGAGACAATTCTATGCCTATAAATTAAACTGCAAAACTCGAATGATTAAGAAAACATATTTTTAATCATTAGAGTTGTCTGTTTAAACAGGTGTTTATTTACCCATTTACTAATAAAAAAGTAATTAAATTACTAATCCTATAAAGTTAATTAAATAAAATGATAATATTGCAATGCACAATAAGAGATTTGTAAACCATCACAAACAAATAACCCCAAGAAAGAACGGAAGAGTTTAAAACTTTTATAATCCTATGAATCCCACTGATTAACACACAATATTTTAAAGCAACTATTGAGTTTAATCAAAATTTATAATTTTTTGAAAAGCTCAACAAATAGTATCATTAAGAAAATTATATGCATTAATAATTAAGAAAAATACTAAAGAAAGTTTTAATACGATCCTTTTAGAAAACTAAGAATCACACCCCGTTTAATTGTTGCAAAGCATCTTCCACTACATCAATTCAGACAAAATTAAGTTTCTCACAACTTGATTCAAGAGTCTGTCCTAAGAGGGAAAAGATAAGTATCTACTCAATTTCCAGATAATTAAATGGAAATACACAGATCTTAAACAAATAAATGTTAAATAAAGCTGAGCATAAAGCACATAAAAAGAAAATCAATTTAGAAGTGGCAAAAAGCAATGTATGTGTGAAGTTTCTTAAATGTCTTACAAAAAGAAAGTCTTTTAAGAAGTAAATTATTGAAGTAACATTGGGAGGGGGACTTTTACATAAAATGTGAGTTAATAAAAATTAAATGTATAAAATAAATTTTTATCAAATGATTGCTAAAATTCAAAAAGAATAAAGTTTTAATATAAAAATGCAATAATAAATGCTAAACTTAGGTATAAAAATCATGACCTAAGAGATTTGTAAGACTGGTTGAATTTCTGCCCATAAACTTTTCTATAATTACTAATAATTATTCTAAAGGCATTGAACAAAACTAATGCTTTTATAAATATAAAAATTAAAAGTCATAACTACAGACTAAGACCCCATAGAGATTAAATATGTGGAATTTATATCATATGAATAATTAATAAAAAATAGCTTCTATATTATGGTTAAAATTATTTAAAAAGCAATCAACTATAAAATCCATATATTGATTTAAGCTAATTTATTTAAATAAATTACTCAATTTGCGAATGCATATGTAATTTTCAAATACTTCAGTAAATATTTACAAAGATTATAATTAAGCAAAATTAAATTATTTTAGATAAAAGTCCTATAGCTAGCTATTTTTAATATGATTACGGCATGATAAATATCATTTAAAAAGTAACGGTAAGTAACTTCAATTGATATAAAAAACAGTAATAGTTTTAATAAGTAAAAATAATATATTTTCTCTAAAAATCTAACAAACTCTAACAAAATTATTTCTTGTTCAAGTATACTTCTCATTTTTAGCTCGATAAATTTTATTTTAATATTTAACTTACTATTCAAGTATCATACTTATAGTAACTATAGTTATCAAAATTTCAGATTGTGAGAATTTAAAAAAATGATTGAAATCTTAACTCGTTATATTTACTAGGTAAAGTCTAAGAAACAAATATTTACTAAGAGTTTCTAATTTGACTAAATTTTATACTTTATGAGGAAAATAATTTATACTCGATATTTATTGCTCTATAAGTTATATCATTAAAATTAATAAGAATCTGAGAATACTGTCGTTTTTTTATTTTTAACAAATAAATTTTTCTGAATTTTATGATAATAAATTTCTAAAATAAATCACTACTTTTTATTTACTTCTATTAACTTATTAATTTTTTCAATCAAATATTTTTATTAAAAAGTCCAACATCACTACTTAATTAAAAATGTAGAAAGTTAAAAAATAAACAAAATTAATTTTTTTTACTATAATCATTTTACTACTACAATTAAAATCAAATTTCTTAAATTTTAAACGAATTACATCTAATTAAATTCTATTATTTTATAAAAGATTAACTTAAAATAAAAATAAAATCTCTTAAGTTTTAAAAATTAAATATTTCGGAGAATTTAATTTCTTGTAAGAATTTAATTTCAAATATTTTTGACTATTCATATCATTTTTTAGAAGCCTTTATAGATAATAAATTTGTATGCAGATCTTCATTTCAACAAAACTTTTAAATTTATTTCAAAAGTTAAATAAGGTAAACTTAGTCATATAATTTATCAATTAGAGTCATTAGATTTTCTATAAGAATTTGTAGACTTTTAATTAGGAGCAAAATTTCACCATCAAGTGGTGAAAAAATGCACTTGGAATATGTTTACAATATTATTAATGAATTAAATTTCAAAGAAACTAATTAATATATAGTACTAATGAGCTAAATTTTTTTAAAGAATGGGATGTTCTATAAACGCATTTTATATTCCTCATGACTTTGTAAATAAAATGAAATTTTAAATAAATTAATATATCATTAGCAAAATTAATTATTGGAACTTCAAGGTTAAGAAACTTCTAAAGGCTGCAGCATTATGGATACCTTTTACGGTATAGCACTAAACTCGCATTCCAAAGTAACAAAACTAATGCAACTTATAGGGAGATATCATATATCTTAGGTGTCCCTCTGTACCAAGTTTAAAAGTTCTTTAGATTGTAAGCACTAGGACCTAACCATCATGAAAAAATTATATTCCTTAGAGAAGTGCCAATTCTAAATTACTTCTTTCATTTATAGTAGCACCTTCTACACTTGACTAATAGAAGGGTCTTTCGCTTAAATCGAGAGTTATTATACTTAATAAACAGTACCCAGATTTTAATCTGTCTGCTCAACTTCGATGTATATAAAAAAACATATCATAAAATACAAGGTTATGAAAACTAAACTCAAGATGACTGATTACTAGAAAGAAAAGCAAACAGAGTAACGATTGACTTGCTTTCAACTATTGATAGAGAAAGTCCGGTAATAGAGGAAAATAATTTATGTGGATGAAATAATTTTTAAGCTCTTTTAAGCAACCTAAAAGTCTAAGGCTCTACCATTCAGAAACTGTAAAATGAATAAATTTAGGACTAAATATATAAACTTTAGCAGCTATTGTAGGGATAAGCTGGACTAAAGGTTTGGAAGGGTACCTAATAAAGCCTTTTTCAATAAATGCTATTGATTGTTAGGACATGCTTGAGTATCTCCGAGTTAGAAATCCTTAAGATGGAGTAATAATATTTTGGGACAACCTTCGTGTCCATCACTTACTTTCAGTGAGACAATAGATCTAAAGATATGGTTGGGAGTGCATTTTCAATGCTCCCTACTCCTATCACTTTCATTGTATTGAGGAAGTCTTTTCTTAAAATCAAGCATTACTATAAAACCTCTTTAATTAACAATGATTTTATGCTAAATCAATAGCAGTATCTTAAGTTGATTAAATAAGCAATTTAAAGTGTGAAGATTGAGACAATTTAGATAATTATATAGAGATTCGAGCATATTATGAAAGACTTTATAAGAAGTAATTTGTGATGTAAATGTTGATTTTTAATAATAATAAAACTTTAATTAAACTTCACTCCATTTATTCATCACCAGGCTGGAGCTTCCCTGGCCCACTAGTATTTAAGTCATCATCTTCTCTCAATATATTTATCGGTCCATGTCCTTCTGACACCTCCTTGAATTTTGTAAAAGGCTGTCTTGGTTTAGACTTATACTTCAAAAGTGACAATTCTTTTCCCTTGGTCTCTATAATTAGTTTAAAAAATTGAGTTACATACTGGAAAAAAAATGGCTTACTTTAGAGCTTTTTGAATATGTCATTTCTAATTAGAATTTGTTCCTACATGTCTTCTTCTTTCTCACTAATGCAACTTATTCTATTTGAGTGTTTAATAAGCTCGCTGACATAGTTTGGCCATAGTGTTCCGAGAATCCCATACATTTACTTTCTGTCGGGAGGAGTCTGTTTGTCCTCATAAAATTCATGAATCTCATAATTTGTTAGTCTTCCTTAATTTTGCATAGAAATATTCTTCACTGAGAGTTCTTAAGAAAAGTATGGCACATTGCAAACCTGCACATCCGCGCTTTGAAGAGTTCTTTTTCCCCAGAAAAGGAAATCTTTTTTGAACCTTATCGAAATCAGATGGTCTGGTGGCAGATAGTATCCTTCTAGATATAATTTTGATAAAAAATTTTACTATTTTATCTGAGGAAGGTGATCCAATCTTTTTTAGATCTAAATTTTAACTATAGTTCTCTATAGTCATGCCCTCTCACCTAGTTGCTCTACATAATCTAATAAAAACTTAAAAATTCAATTTATCGAATTAAATTTCAACAATTATTATTCTGTTTAGTTTAATTGAATCCTGAGTAGATTCTTTAATTTTATACTAAATTTCAATATAGATGATTTAACTAATGTATTGACCGGATATTAAAATTAATAGTAAAAAATCAAATTGTTGATTAAACTTGAATTTTTTAATTGCCTAAAAAATGCTTTAACATATTCATAAATCACCCCTATGGTGTTTAAAATTCGTTTTTTTAAGCTTCTAAAGGTAATATACTAACAGGAGGTATATCTCAAATATTGATAATTTGCCTAGGATTCCCTATATTATGAACTTAAGTTGAGTCTTCATATAAATACATAGCTTTAAATTGCAAGTCTATAGGAAATTACCATTATATTTAACTTAGCAAATCCCAAGAATACATAATAATTTAATAACTGAAAGGTTAAATGAATAATTATATTGTGTTAATCTTACATTTGAGCTTAGTTTACATTTCTATCACACCACTCCCTTATTCTCTATTTTAAAGTTCATAAAACAAATCAAGCTAAAAATATAATATATAAACGCCAATATTATTTTATAATTGTAAAAAAAGTAAGAAGAAAATACTTGTGAATATTTTATTTACCATTGAAATGTATAGAGTTAATTTTATAGAGTTTTCTTGAATTAATGATTAAAACTTTATTTTTGTATATACTATTAAATTAAAATAATTTAAGCTCTTTCTATTGTAAAAAAAATTAGTTTAAAAATAATATAGTAAACAATTTAATTTAAAAAAATATGGTCTCAAATCCAATTAGTATGGAGATGTAAGTATTTCAAAATTTCTATTCTCTTTAAAAAACTTATAGTTTATATTATAATTTAAGTATTTAGCAAAAATGGAACAAACTGCTCGTAAATTCCAAAAGAAAGTGACAAATTGCTCATTATGAATATTCAAAGCTTTGGTTTGAGGGTTACCTATGTATGACTACATTACTGTAAAGGAAAGTATGGTAAAAATAAATAATATTTTACAAGAGATGTTGGGGAAGAAGGGTAAACTACCAGTAATTGACGATATAATTCGGATTTTCTGCAACTACTGTGACAAGAACTATGAGAATGATGGTTTAAGAAGAACACATATAAATAAAAAACACTAGGAAAAGCACAAATAGACAAGAGAATGGGAAAAATTAATGAAAACAACATGTTTTTACTGTAGCAAACAGCAAGATAGAAGCTACAACTGCCATCGCCATACTAAAACCTGCAAGTTAAAGCCAAAAGACATAACTATAATTAAGAGTCAACTAAAAGAATCACTGATTTAAAAATCAGTTTTGAAATTCCTATTTCTACAATCATTTTAAAACCCCAGTTTTAAGCATTTATTTAATTAGTAAAAAGCATAATCTATTATATAAGATGTAAAATTTACAAATTAACAAAACTTGAGAACTCTTAAAAATTCTGTTTTTATAAATATAATGAAACAATGTTGAATGCTCTTAATAAGCTTTATAAATTAATAATGTTTTTAACATCTTAATCAAACATTTCTAATATATATTTGACTAATTTAACTTTTGTCAATTAGTGTTGTATTTTTAATGTTCAGGATTCATAAAATCACATATACTCTTTTATAAATTCGATAGAGATTTTTAATTATTATTTTTGGAATTATTTTGATTCATGAATTTATCTTAATGATTGTTTTATATCCATTAATAAATTTTTATAATATCTTAATAAATCAAAGTTCTACTACGAATTGATTATTTTTAATTGTATAAAGAATTTTATTTTAATTATAATAGGAATATATCTCATAAGGCTTCTTAAAAGTGTTGAATTTAACTTTTTTATTACTAAACTTTATAATAGCCATATTAGCTATAAATTAAGATGAAAGAAGTTATATATTCATATAATATATTAGAAAAGATTACATTTGTACTATATATTATACATTTTAATATTTATATATTTAATAAACGCATCACCCACTTTATAAAAGTTGGTAACGCGTTACCAACTTTCAAAATGTTGGTGATTCGCTTGAAAATTAATATAATTATTTAAATATACTTCATTGTAGGTTTTAACTGATATACAAAAGAATGAATAGATCAAGTGTGGCATAAACAAAGACGAAGCGATTGTCAAAATAAAAATTGCAACCTCTTAAAAATCTTACTTATCTAATCATTTATAACGGGGATATAAAAGACTAAAGGATGTGGTACTATATAGCTTAAGATTGCATGAATATATACGGCAGATTATACGAAGTTGTGACAATGGATCCCGCATGGAGATTGAAGCAAGATTTACCCTACGACACTGTTTCAGATCAAGAATTTTTGAATATACCAATACATCTTGTTTAAGAGAGAGGGATGCTTATCATCTGTATTGTCAATAAAAAAAGGGAACTGGCTTAGTAATTTATAAAGAAACATAGTTATTAGGAAGTCGATGAGGGTATGTGGCTTAAACTTACAAAGACTGTTAAGATTCATTGTGGATGGGGATTCTACACATCGCATTGTTTCGAGAAATTCTTTATTGCCAAAAAAGGGGATGTTAAAGATATAGTTTCATATTATAGTGCAGAACACTTTATAGTAGCACCAATTAGATAGCATATCTAAAAGCCAGATGAGATATACAGCTTCGTGCAAAAGATGTGTCCTGACAAGTTGAATTTGGAGATCAACGCAAAGAATCATAATGTTAGATCTGAATGGTCCTTTTTTGGAAGCTAACTCAGTAAGTGAAATTAAAGAAAATATATATTTGTGTCGGTGTTTGTTTTGCATTTTAAACTTTAAATTTTCTAATATATTTTTATATATTCATTATGATTCTTTTGAGTGTAATGGCTTTCGATAGGAAAATTAAAGGTATTTCATTAAAGTTATTAATTAAAGTGAATAATCTAAGCACTATATTTTAATTTGTTAGAGTTAAATAATATTTACTTAAAAATAGTTCATATTATTAAGTAATGTTTAGTATTAGTTTAATAATTTAAATTTCTATATTTTTTGAGAATTTGTTAGAGTTTGTTTGTTAGAGTTTCAATCATACTTAAGAATTAAATTAATATTTTTCCACAAAATGTTTTGTGAAAAGTAGTCACTACAAAGTAAAATTATTAAGAATCGACACTAAATATGAACAAAAGAAATATCCAAAAAACTAAAATTTTTCCCAAATTTCTAGTATTTTGCATCACAATCATCTATCAGAGAAATTTAATAAGTGAGGATGGGGAATTTTGGAAGAATATATCAATGAGGATTATTATTCATAAACAAAAATGGGCAAATAAAAGATAACAACTTGATTGAAGGCTTATTATAAACTTATTATAATTTAATAGAAGCTGACACTTCAAGCATACTTACATAGTAAGAGGCTTAGTTTATAATTTAAATTTTATTTTTAACTATTAAAAATATTTAAATTAAAATTCATAAATATAATATTATAATTCAAATTAGTAGTTATTAATAGTATTAAGTTTTATTGAAAAAATAGAATTTTTATATTATATATAAAACTATAAATTAAAATCATGAAATATTCGATTAAAATGTTTGTATATTTATATATTAAATAATTGAAAAACTTATTAAATATTCAGATTTAATAATATACAAAAAATGTGTCGTTCAATTTAAATTTATTTTTATTTAAATTATCATTATTATAATTTTAAAAAGGCACTTTTTCTAATTTAAGTCTTGTATTAATACTTACACTAAAACTACTAGTACTACTTCCCTAAAAAAGAATTATTATGACTTTAAAAGCAACCTGCAAAATAAAATTATATTTGAGATATATATTATAATATTAATAATAAAATAAAATTTAATTTCTACAATATCCTTGATAAAAGACGCAGCTTAAAGGATTGTTTTCCTTAAAAACCTGTCATCCTCTACAATTAAGTTATCATTTTCAATTCTGATCCCAATACTCGCAGGTCTTATGATATTAAACAACTGCCTAACTTTATCTTCAATTAACTATAAAAGAGATATATTAAAGAAATCTAAATCTAGTCCTACCACAGAAATAACGGAAAAAATAAATCGGTGGTAGACATTATTTAAAATGAAAATATGAAAATAATTAAACTATCAAAAAGAATTATTAAAAATTAAAAAGAGAAGGAATAACTCTTGGAACAAATGTAAGAATAGAGCTTATAAATAAAAAAAAAAGATGATTAGATGATGGAAGAATTAAAATGTTGGCTTGCTTTAAAAATAATGTCTTTTAAAACAATAAAGTAAAATTAATTATGAAATTATTAAAAAAACAATTTAACATAAAAATATTATTAAGATACTAGAATTAAGAAAGATTATAAAAAATATTATTTTAAAAATAAGAAAAGAAATTCAATTAAAATTCTGAACTACCAAACACAAGCTTATTCTTGGAAATATTAATTTCTTATTTATTTATTAAGATTTATGAGCTTTTAGACTATACTTCTACAGAGTAAAGCTCTTAGATTTATGAGGAATCCTAGAAGCATGTTTAACCTAATTAAATTTCAATTTCATATGAACACTTTCTCAAATACCAAACGCAAGCATATTCTAGAGTTTATTAACTTCTTAATTAAATTAAGGTAAAAAATTTTGAAGTACAAATAAATTTCTAAATCCAAAATTAAAAGTGATATTCTTTAGATAGTAAGTTCATCTCCAATTGAAACATAGTCAACTTTCTCATTCCAGTCCTTGTCCAACAAACTACAGTAGTTTTTATTCTCCAGGAATAATGCTTTTCATTATGGTTTTAATCTCTATTGGTTTCTTGAATTATCTTCAGCTACTGCTTCAATCATATCTGATACTATAAAAGGCGCATACGTGTGGGTGGATTGCCCTTCAATCCAACAATACAAATATCTTTATTGTATTTCACATGAAAGCCCATTCTATTCACATAAACCTCCTTTATTAGTTTTTTTTCAAGTAACCGATTTGATCAACGACCCTAAATTTATTAATAATAAATATAATTAAATTACCTGTAGCTTTTTTATAAAAGAAATGCCATTGTCTCTGTAAAATAGCTTAAACAGTCCATATAAAACATAATTTCTGTCTTGAAGATGTTCGATCTACAAGTTAAACAAGTTCTGGATTGACTGAGTTTTATTGTTTTAGAATTGTTTTCCTTATTTATTCTCAAAATCAAGAGGCCATGGATAGTCTATCTCAATTCCTGCGAATAGCTCACCTCGAAGTTCAATTTATTTTTCTCCTACAATCTTAAGTGCATCCTTTTTGAAAACATCTGCTTTAATTCTAATTGAAGGAATATCAAATTCTTAGTCAAGGTATTTATACTGAAGTCTTTCTTTTTATTTCAAGGAATTCATAAACTAATTTTTAACTTATTCTCTGTATTTTTCTAACTGTAGTCTCTCATTAATTGCTTTGATGTCAAGGTAGGAATCAAAACCCCAAAACCCCTTAGTGAGGTTTATAAGTGCTTTGATTTGTAGGGTATAGTTGGGGTCTTATTGGGGCTAGTAGAGAAAACGCATGTTTTTTATGAATTTAATGAATATTTAATGAGTATTACTGTACTTAATTCAAACAAATTTTATCTGCTTATCTTTGTGATACCTCTTGAATTTAGCAGTCTGTAGTTGTTCTAGTATATCATCCAATGATTATCGTGGATATGCTGGAGCTTTTACGATGACCATCTCAACTATCTTCTTAATTTCATTGCATATTTCATCTTGCTTAATATGTTTAGCAGCCAAACTTATTGATTATTTCTCATGTTTTGTTCCAAAGTATGACATACTTTCCATATCGCACTCTAAGATAATTGCAGCTACCGCCCAAACATCCCATTATACAGAGCCATTTGTCCATTTCTCTCTTATAGGGAAGTATCCTGGAGTGCCTAAAACCTTAGCTAAAGTCACTATCTCTTGTCTTATTGCTCTGTTGAAATCTATGACTACTACTTCTAAAGGGCAGAGATTTAGCATTACATTTTCTGGCTTCAAATCTCTATGAACATACCCTAGATCATGGAGCTCTTTCACACCCTTAGGTATATCTGTGAGTATCTCATTCAAATCATCAGGATATCTATTATGGTAGAGATACTCTCTTGGAGTCATTTCAAACTTCTTGAGTCTCAATGCAATAAAACCATGACCAAGTATAACTCCGTCGAGCTTAGCTAAGTTCTTGCATTATCTTTTCTAAGCCTCTCTCAGTACTATGTATTCATTTGCAAACTCATTTTAATATTGCTCGTTCTTAATGAGATACTTGAATGGATATACCTTGTATGCGAATTCATCAACAACTATAAGTTTTACCTTGTTAGGTACGTCAATATTCAAATAGTTTTCAATACAGCTGCTTATGTCGACTGCATTTAATGCAGGTATATACATTGCTCTCTCTTATAAGCATGCAATATACATACCATTTGCTGGTTGGTTCATTGACTCAAACCGCTTCTATCTCTTAAGTCTCTCCTACTGCTCTATTTGTGAATCAAGAGAGTTATTTTTTCTTTTAGCAGGTACAAGCTTTTAAGTTTCCTCATCTTTAATCAGGAATTCGCTTAGATGATGCTTTTGCATATGTCTCTTTACTTTAGCTGAGTGCGTATAAGACTTCATGCAGGTAGTGCATTAGTATCTACCATCTACTTTATCATGCTTGAAGTAGATCTTAGCTCTACCAGAGTGTACCTCTTTGATGTGTCTCTTCAAGCTAGACTCAGTTGAGAAGAAATTTTAGCAGTCTTCACATTAAAATGTTTTAATTTTTTCTATTGGTTGCTGTTCCTTATCTTCCTCAACCAATTCAACTTATGTTTAAACTCCCATCTCAGCACTCTACTTCTTGTTTTAAACTTAAATTTTAAAGACCTCAGCTTCAAACTCTAGAGCTCTTAGCTCTACCTCCTTTAAAATATAAATTACTTCTGGTTTCGTGGAGGAGCCAAAGTTGAGCAATGATTAACCTGTTCCAAGAGAAACTGCCTTACGATTTAAGTTAGCCGCCATGTTTAAATTCAATTTAAATTTCTATTATTAATAAGTAAAAACCTCACTGCCTATACTAACTTTGTATAGGAGCTGGCACTGCAACAACAATGGTTGATTCTTAGGTGTTAGACATCATATTTATACTTAGTTTATAACTATAAATTTTCTAATTTTATGCTAAATATTTTTAATGTTGGTACCAACTGAGAATAAATTCAGGTTGGTACTGGTACCAATTAGGTTTTGAACCATTTTGGAACTTTTCCATTAAAACCTCATTAGTTAAAAACTAGGTACTAATTAAGTATTGGTACTATTAAATTGTACCAACTAAATTTAAACGAATTTAGTACCGGTACTAATCAAATTTAAACAAATTTAGTACTAATTCAATGAAACTAAATTGATAAAAATGGAGCTCCATCTCTGAAGTTTGTTACAGCTTCTGCCAGCTTTCTCCACGTATCCTTACCAGGTTGACCTCCTATAAGATGCCCATATTTAATACTAAGATTTTTAACACTAAGATCCAGAACTCTATATATTAAAATTTGAAATTCAATAACAAGAGAAGGAACAAGGATGGAATCTATAAATACTGCAATGAAGAGGGTTGAAGCTTAAGAAATGATCTCAAGATTTAGAAGCAAGGAAGATCTCTATCGATACCTCACTTAGCATGGTAAGCATGTGAAATATACTCAATCATATACTATAGTGGGTTTATTCCTTCCAACGATGGAAGGTACCAAAATTTCATTCTTAAAAGCTATACTCTGCGATGAGAAGAAAGCTTCAAAAACAGTGAAATAAAGTTGATAGATATACCAAACTACCCAGACATTTCAGTCACTAATCTCTACGAGGATGCGATGAAAGATGAAGAGGTGGTAGTTTATCCTCCTACCAAGAAACAACTCTCTAACAAGCTTCCAGAAAGGAGCTTCTTCTTTGGAGTTCTTGGCACTTTAAGAGAGAGTTATCTCAGAGAGATCATAGAAGAAGCTCACAAAAAATGCTACTCTATTTCTCCTGAAGACTAAAAGAAGCAATGCATACTAATAAGCGAGACCTGGCTCGCTGAGCTTAAGAAGCACCCATTCCTCTCTAGTAAGCTTTGATTCATAACTTTGTAGGGAAACCTCGAACTGGTATATTCCTAATGAAAGAGCATGCGAAGGTTCACAGAGAGAGAAAGTCATAGACTATTTATAAAGTGAGCAAGAGACTTTATAAAGATGTCTAAAAGCCAGAAGAAATGAACATAGATGCAGGAGCTGGCACAAAGAGAAGAAATATGGGTCCAAGTAAGCCATAAGAAGAGGAGAAGAAAGAGAAGCCAAACCCCTTTATGGGCCAATTTAATATGTGAATATATTCATTCGTTTAAATCTAAAACTTATTTATAAACATTCATTCTTCCTTCTCTCGCACAAACTGTTGTCTTATCTACGCTTACTCTCTTACAGCTGCTTTGAATCAAGTCTACTGTATCGATAGGCAAGTCATGCATAAGATGATACAGCAGCAGCTTCTTGTAGTGAGTCTTGATTTAACTCCAGTAGAATTCTATTCCATTAAATTAAGGACTATAAGGAACGTTATAAACAGGAGTTATATTTAGGTCTTCATAAGCTTTCTTAGACTCCTTAGTCTTATGAACTGAAAGGTTATCAACAAACAGGATGATCTCTTGGTTGCTATACTTCTCTCTGAGCTTATGTAGGAACTCTATATACTACTCTCGCTTAATAGAGCGAGGGTGAATCACATAACTCTCTAAGCCTGAATCTTCACTTATACTAGCTAAAATTGCATGGGTAACTACCTTCACTTTTTAGTCATAAACTTCTATATTATCATACTTCTTATACCTAGACTTATTAATAAAAGTGTTGAAAGTAAACACAGCTTCATCTGCATGTATGAACTTGATGTTATTATCAATAGCTCTCTGCATTTAATCATATATATAGTTTAAATTATTACTATAAAATGGCACTGTAAAATCAATCACTCTCTTCACTCTGTTGACAGTCTTGAAAGTAATACCATTTCTTCTATAAATGTTGGCTATAGTCTAAGGAGAGATGCGCATATCAGGAAACTTGCGATGAAACATTACAGCTCGCTAGTCTAGAGGAAAGTGTGCCCAATACTTTAAAGTCTTAGAGTCACAGAGGTAGTCAATATGATGCTGTGAGAACTTTTATTTTCTAGCAGGATGCTTTCAAGTACCAGAATTAAAATGCTAAACAGCTAACATGCAGTGATACCTAACAGTAGAGGCACTCTTGTGTAAGAGCTTTGCAATAGCTGCATAATTCAATACTGGTTTGACTTAATCTATATTAATACTCGTACCATACCTAAGCTGAAGCAGTAAATCTAAATATTTCTCATCATAAATCGACCCTAAATTTCGCTAATTTCTATTTCTCATTTTGTAAATAGGCCTAATTTCTCTACTAACCCCAATAAGACCCCAACTATACCCTACAAATCAAAGCACTTATAAACCTCACTAAGGGGTTTTGGGGTTTTGAATCTATCTTAATCTTGAAGGATGTGTTGTGTAAGAATGTTTTTGGATCGTTTTGACTCATTCATAAACTGGAACAGTTAATTAGCTGAGTAATTATTTAATTCTTGATTATTATAGTCTTTTTTAACTTAGCAACCTCAGCTTTTCTGGTAAATTTTTAGATTCAGTTCAGCCTCGCCTATTTCCATGAATTATTTTATTGAATACTGAACAGTTTTACTAGAGTCATCTTTAAAGCCATCCTCAAGCTCTAAACCCGTGTTTGATTCACCTTAATTAACTTGTATCGCTTCTTATTGGATTATCTTCTTGCATTTCTTTTTAATTCTTGACTTGTTTCTAGGTGAAATACTTTCCATCTCATCACATCTCTATTAGGTGTTACTATTATCCCTGTTAACTTGCAATTTGAAACCTTAGTAAATACTTAACTTTCTTAGGGTAGCCTCGTGTGAATTTTTAACGTGTGACAATATTTTTCTGCTGCAATAATCTCTTACAATACCCTTTCCCTAAAGACAGTAAAGACATTTGTAAACCTCCATGTTTCACTTTGTATATTTTATGGTAGTATTTGGTCCTACTTAGAGCGATTGTTCATATATTCTTATTCTACTTGATGTTCTTGAATAAATTTTTGTTTATTTATTTTTTAAGTTAAGAACTTGTAAATTTTGAACAGCTTTTATATAAAAGTCAATTTTAGAAACTATCTGTCAAAATATTTTAAATTTCATAAATTTTATTATTTTATTGATCAATTAATTGTCAAACTTTTTCAAACTATTTCTATTTATAAATTGTATTAATTGTCAAATATTATTTATTATTGCCAAAAAAATAAAATTAAAATAAGCCTTTATATGACGAGCATATAAAATGAAATTTTTGAAAAACTTTGCTTTAAATGATAAAAGAGTAATAAAATTTAGATTATTTATAAGTTGAATTATAGAAAAGTTTAAGTTGTTTACTATAACTAAAAGATTTGGTTTTTAAAATTTTTATATAAAATTATTTAATAAAGTAATCATGAATCCGCAGAGGGTCTGCGGATTATAGTAATTTTCGAATAAATTAAAAAATTAAATAAAGTCTTAATAATTAATTAATATTGTTTAAATTAAAATTTTATATAAATTCCGCAGAGGTCTGCGAAATAAATTAAATATAAATAATTTTATTAAAATAATAAATTAAAAATTGTATAATAAAAAGTTTTATCAAGTTATTCACGTAATTTATATTGTTATCAATTATTTAATATTGTAGGAATACATTCGAAATTGGGAAATTAAAATTAATTAAATTAAATTTAAAATCAAAATAGTGGCAGTTAAAGTTGTCTAATTTAAACGATTTTGGGCTCATTCGATAGAGAATTAAAAATTAGCTGGATTTTATTATTGGCGGTACTATTTTATCGCATCCTTGGAGCGAGATAACTTGAGTTTAATGTGAGAGTACAATTTAATGAATTTAGATGCGTTTAATTAAACTCAAGTTATCTCACTCCAGGGATGAGATAAAATAGTACCGCAAATAATAAAGTCCAGCTAATTTTTAATTCTCTATCGAATGAGCCCAAGATCGTTTAAATTAGACAACTTTAACTGCCACTATTTTGATTTAAATTTAATTTAATTAATTTTAATTTCCCAATTTCGAATGTATTCCTACAATAAGCATTTACTTTGTAACTCCACTTTTATAAAATTAATTAAGTTTCATAATCCCAGAATATATCTTAGAATATTTCTCTGTGTTTTTAACTTTGAAATTCCAAAATTGTGCAAACCCCAAAACAGTTGATTATATTATTGAGGGGAACCAAGTTTTTTGAAATCATTGCTAAAATATGATTTCCTTGCCTTACAAATAAATAGAAACTTAGCTTTGCAACCATACATCTCGCCTTTACTATATATTCCATTTAAGTTCATAATTTTCATTAAACACATTAGAGTTAAGAGAACTTTAAAAACCTTTTTTATATTTGTTAACGATTTATTGTTCTTCTATGCATTTATCATTTACTTGATTTTTAAAGAATTGAACAAGGAGAGAATCTTAAACTTTGAAAAATGTCTATAGTCCCTAACTGTAATTCTTATTGATAATCTACTTTATAAGTTTCTTTCCCCTCATAGCTATTTTCTAATTCTTAAGTTGATTTATTTCCACATTCTCACAAAATTAAAGTCAAATATATTTTGTCGCATACTGGGGTTTAATATACAGTTATAGATATGATTTACTTTAAATTGCTAACTAAAAAAATACTTTACTTCAACTATAATATGATCACTGAGTAAATATATCATATACTGGTAAGAATTATATCTTCTAAGGCTTTTATGATACACTTATGAAAGCACGAGCTTGCTAAGTCTACATTGAGTTTTAAAATAGGTTAGCATATTTCAATTATAATTAACTCCTTTATGTATAGCTTTTTACCTTCCACAGTAGAAAGTAGCTTCTTTTGTTGTTTTAATTGGGCTCTTATTTGTAAAATATTTTTTTTATTTTCTTTTTTATTTAAGCAAACAGCCTTTCTATTGGGGTCAATTAGAAATGATAGGGCCCAAGAAACAGAACAGGAATCTGATAGTACTTAAGTTTCTCTTTAAAAAACTTACTTCGATGGTATGAGGCATTGTCTAGCATGAAGATATGTGTAGATAACCTGTTTGAATTTTACTAGTATAACTCTGTTGCAAGGGACAGAATATAATATAGGACTGTTTGCTTTGAGTTTTGACTGAATTTACGTTAAAATAAGCTTGATTCCTGCTGCTAAGAGCCCCAATTATACTGATGTCATTTAACCTGGTGGAATCAGTGGTATGGTTCAACCTTCCTTTCTTGCACCACCATTTAGTTTAGTTTTAACTAAATCGTAGCATACGCAAGCTTTCATATATATTATAATGACTTTGATTTCGTGAAGATTCTTCAGGGAATAGTACGCCTCCTACTATCTTTAAAGCTTTGATTTTATCATGTTTATCCGCGGGCTGAGGTAGTATCGATTTTTTAGGGAAGGCTTTTCTCGTTTTTAAATATTTTCTAATGGAGGATATAGAAATATCCACATTTAGTTAAGTGCTTAACTGATTCTTAAGTTATTTACAGCTGATTTGATCATTGGAATTATCTAAGCTTTAATTATGACCTTATGGTTAAACTTTTTAAATTGTCAAGTTTTAGTAGATAGTAGCCGTTTCGAATCAACACTATCAATGGTCAAAAACTTTTTAACTTTTAAATAACTCAATCGATAACGGCTAATTTTTTTAGTAATGCGAGTCCCACAAGCGTATGCAAGATATTGAATTTGCTATTATTTTGTTTTTTAATTACTCTTTAATTTTTTAACGCTATTCTCCTCTTTATAATACTTAGATTCTTCATGTGAATTGAGGTGAGTTTAGCTTAACGCGAGTATTTCATTTTATAAAAAATCCCTCAAGAAAGTTTGTTTTGAATCATAATGTGAGTCGAACCAACAAGGTGGGAAAGATACTATTGGTCTTGTGTTGATTCTAACTTTTTTCACTTCTTAAAAAGTATCAATGCTCTAAGCAAACTTTCCAAAATTTCTGTTTGAGAGAGACCTTAATATAAATGAGGTTATTTAAACATTTTACTCATTTTGTCTTGGGTCTTATAGTAAATCTCAGGATAGTGTTGCAATCCCTTGTTCTTTGACTTTACTCTCTAGATGATTTAGTGTTTGTTCATCAAGCTAAAACACCTTATTTGGTTGAGGTGTTTTGCAATCTATACGTAGTAATGTTGATGTTGAGTATTATAGCAAGTCTTTGCAATGAATTGATCGCTCGTCATCACTGCTGTTATCTGAAGTAAGAATCACGTCTTAATGCAGGGCCCGAGCATTAGGTTTGTAAAAATATTCTGTTATTTTGCTTTATAAATCATTTAACTTTTTTAATTTTCACTTTGATCTTTTAACTTAGAGTGTATTAAGAATTTTCTATGGAGAAATGCGATTTGTCTAAAGGATTCTTCTATTTAGTAAAGAGGCCCTGTTTATATTTTATATATATATAATTATTTAATTATAACTATATATTAATTAATCAAAGGTTTATCTGTTTGAATACGAAAAATAATTAAATGAACCACAATATGAACTAAGCCCAAGTTAACGTTCATTAGATCCGCTAAAAGGTTGGTAGTAAGAAAGAATTGTAAGATTTTCTTTCTCAAGATTGCAATGCCTATATACCTAAAATTACTTGCACCAACATTTATTTTTTAAAGGCTATTATTATCGGTGAAAGAAATGTAAGTTATTTTCTTTAACTTGCTTTAGTACCTGAAATGAAGTAATCATAATTGCGATGCCTTCGATTGAGGGATTAACAGCCATTGACTTTATAAAATTTGCGGAGAACCGGTAAGATATGCTAAAGTTTCTGCCAGATCAATTTGATTGCATCCACCTGGACAAAAGGTGGATCTACGACGTGTTGGTGTCGCTTGACAGAGAGGATATAAGCGAGATGATTCATAGTGCTAAAGGGCAGAGATTTGATAGGATAAATAAAAGCCAAAATCTCATGGTCACAATGCTCCCAGAGTTCGCATAAGCATTGCAGAACTAATTGCAATTTAGCTGTAAGCATTAACACTTAACTTAACTTATATAGTAAAGAGGACGCTGCGTATACTTAAAGAAGGCAATTTTTCAAAGAAAAAGAAGGTAAAGAGAGAATGAGGAGGTTAAAGGAGAGGAAGTTTAATTAAACTAGAGCAAGTAAAAATACCTTGAGCAAAATAGAAGGGTGCGCCAGGAGATGGATATGCTCAGGGAACGATTGGAGGAATTTAATGACTACAAGCAAGTGGCAAAGAACTTGCACTAAGCAGGCATCATTAATGAGGAAGGCAATCCATAGGTACTATCCCTTAACTTTAATGACAATAATTATAATATGCAGTGATATGTTAAGAAGGAGTTAGTGAATTAATTAATTTAATTTAATTCAAACTTAATAATTTTTTATGAATATTTTACGATATTTACTGAAAAAAGAATCGACTTTGCTTCCTCTTCTCAATCTTTCGTGAATCTCTCATACTTGTGCCTTACTCTTGCTTCTCTTTTTGTAAGGATGTTCCCTCTAATTTCATTGATTTTTGTCGTTGAAGGTTATCTTGTACTGGGAATATCAAACTAAAACTCTTTAGGTTTAGTAGGTTAATCTAGCATATTTAAATGCTTTTTGTTCACTTTCATTAACTAATGCTTACTCTTTTAGAGTTTTTCTGTATTCTCTTAGTTCTAATTGTTTCTTTCGTCGACTGTCCTTACGGTGTTTTAGTTTGAACTAATCTGGGAACTTCTTTCACTTGCCCTATTTCTTCACAAATGCTGTTTGGCTTGCTCACTTTATTGTCAGATAGTGACTCAATTGATTTAGTCTCCTCTTTGTTGTTTAGTTAGTCCTTGCTTTTCTTTTTGTCTTGATTATTCGGGGAATCCTAAAATGAAGGCTTTTAAGGAAGGCTTTGCTGTTTGCTAATCGAAACTTGGTTTATTTCGGCAATTTTATTTTTATCTACAAACGCACTAATTTCTCTGTCGTAAGAAGCCTCCTGTTCATTTAGAAAAAGTTGTAGAATCGAAAAAATATTAGAAATACAAATATTCTAATTTATCAAACTGCAATATATAACTTTTACAATTCATAAGTATAGTTATTATTTAACCATTCATGATTTTTTTAAGCAGTAAAATAGGTATACTATATTTAAAATTATAATTTTAGCCTCGTTTTAATACAAATATAATCTCTTTCCTTAACTTAATTGCCAAAATGCTTATTATCCATTCTTGTTATTACGAATATTAATATTCTAAATACAGTTTAAAACTTAATTATTTTTAATCATATCATATTTTGGCGAACTACCATTAAAAGTTAAACGAGATAGCTCGCCATAAATTAATATATTATTTATATATTTTTCATTAATCTATATTAAAACGATAGCTTAATCATTTTCCTATACCCTTTGAAGTTAGAGATTTATTCTTCAACATAATATTTTAAAGTTAAAGTTAATGAGTAAAAAAAGAATAGAAAAATAACATATTGTATTAACTAGGCATTATTAATAGTATTTAATATTTCTAAAATATACTTCATCAATTTTATGAATTCAAAATTTTACATTAAGTAAATTTTAATAAAACCAATTAGAATTGTTACCTTTAAAAATACTTTACTTTTATTGATTAAAATAATTATCTGAATATATATATATAAGTAGATTGTTTTAAAACAGAAGTTTATTTATTCTTCAAAAAAAATCGGTTAAAATTCTAAAAGTGAGTGATTTAACAAATATAGTGATTGTATAAAAATAACAATGTACATAAATTTTAAGTTAAAGTATAATTAAGTAAGATTAATAATGAGTAAATAAATAAAATATTTAATAATATGTTAATTACAACAAAACAAAAAAAATGGTATGATATAAAAATAGATAATTATTAAGCTTTGCTTTAAAATATGAATAATAATTTAAGAATCCTTACTCATTAAAGTATTTATTTTTATTTAAATTTATCTTATTAAAACTAAAACTAATTAAGAATTCAAACAACTCTATCTAGATTAATACAAAGTCTATATAAATTTATAATAAGTTGATTTAGAAGGTTTTTGATTTATGATTACATTATAAGAATAATTTATTATCCACAAAAAAACATATTAGGGATTATTTAGAACAATATTCTTCACTTTTTTGAATTAGATAAAATCTAAAAAGAATTATTACTAATTTTAAATAGAGAATGTTATCTAAATTGTGTGAGTGAAAAAGACGACGAAGATGAAGACGATGAAGACGATGAAGAAGACAAAAATGGAAAAAATATCAAAATTTGAGGCTCATCTTGGCACCGTCGATGAAACGCTTGGCTTAACACGCTTAAGGTGCACCACTGGTCACAAAATAAAAGTAAGTGTAAAGTGGACTGTCCTCTTGCATGTCTTGATGCTTGAAGAAAAGAAAGGGTAATATATATCTATTTAATAATACCATATTTCATATTAAAAATTAATACCCTATATTTAATACACACAATTAAGATAACATTACATTACCTTGAGTGAGAATGTTTTTATAATTAAGATCTCCAATAATCTTGATTATTTTTTAATTTCTTTTAAATACGACTAAAATACGACTATTTTTAAAAAGAAAATATTTAATTAGATTAACTTAGATTATAGAGCATAAGCTCACAATTAACTAATTTTTTAAGAAATATATAAGTATAAAAATAGCATGATATATGAGATATTATTTTAGATTTAATAAGTAAAGAGTACAATTGTAGTTTATATTATACATTTTAATATTTATATATTTAATCGACGCATCCTCAACTTTTTGAAAGTTGGTAACGCGTTACAAACTTTCAAAAAGTTGGTGATGCGGTTGAAAATTATTTTAATTATCTAAAAATGCATCATTTTAGATTTTAACTGATATGGAAAAGAATGATTTATATTTTTTATGAGTTCATTTTTTTATTCTCAGGAACTAAAAATTTGAAATTTTCTCTGATTTAAATTTTCAATATGCATAGTATGAATAATAAATCTTGAATTTTATAAATAAATCCTTAAAACTAAAAAAAACAAATGAAATATATACGAACATTAGAATAATAATATAAAAACCAAATACTCTAAATGGCGAGCTATCTCGTTTCGTTTTTTCATGATACCTCGCCAAATTTCAATATAATAAAAATAATAACTTCAACCATATCAAATAAGCAT
The DNA here is from genome assembly GCA_000711775.1 of Oxytricha trifallax. Taxonomy (NCBI): domain Eukaryota; phylum Ciliophora; class Spirotrichea; order Sporadotrichida; family Oxytrichidae; genus Oxytricha; species Oxytricha trifallax. Next base: position 52,962 of record ARYC01002471.1, read on the forward strand.
TTAATATAATATTCACTAATATATGCTATGAATATAATAAAAAAGATAAATTAGAATAATACAAGTTCAGGAAATGAAAATTAATCCTTAATTTCAGCTATAATCATTCTAGAAAAATTATGATGATTATTCAATGCACCTTGTTAAACTTATTGATTATAAAATTTAGAAATGATAATTAAATATCTAGGTTTTAAGAATCTTTAGTATTTATATTTCTAATATTTTGTCTATTCTACAATTTTTTCATATTATTATCGCTGCGCGGGTCTTCAGCAAGCATTTACAGCTATTTTTGTTGCCTTTACTCATATTTATGACTTAATGTTATTTAAAGCTTCGAGAATATGATATGATTTTCATATTCTAAGAAGTCTTATCGCAGTTGGATAACTTGCTCTACTGTGTCTTAAGATCCGCTGAGAAACAAAACATGTTGGAACTGTCCTTTGATTTCCAGTCGATCTACCCTCCCAATTATTTGTCGTGTTTAACACTTTGAGAAGACTTCACAAATCACTAAATATAGTCCACCATTAACTTCGATCTCCTTGCTCGTTTAGAGATCTGCCCCTCTTCCTTAAATATCACTTAATAGCAGAAAATTAAATCTTTTATTACTGTTTTTCACATTGAATCTCCTCTCTAAGTAAGCATCTGCTTTAGAGCCCTTAACACCCCATGCTATAGAATTGGAGCTCTCTAAACCTTTTGAAAAATAGCTCAATAATTTGATAAGCTTCTGAGGCCACTAAAATTACGGGGGTAAGGATAGTTTAATTCATGTAAAGCTCGTAGAGGTATTTGCAATACTCTTGCTATCAGGAGTTAAATTAAACATTCTAGAGCCAGCATTTCTTGTCTGATTTTAAAGAATTCAATGTAGGAAATTTTAATTTTTTGCCCCCGAATGCAAGTTCAAAATATGTTTCCTCTTTTTAAGTCAACGAGAACCCTGTTAGGCTAATAAGATACTTGCTGCTCCTAATATCTAATCCAAACTGGCATTGCCGTTGGAGTCCCTTCAAAGATCAACCAGTAATATTCATCTACTATTAAATATAATCGGAGCCTACTTCAAAATCCTACGAGAATACATGATTTTATAACTACCAGAGAGATATCATTTCATTGAGAGATTTGTTCAGGAAAAAGCCAGAGTCTCCTAGAATTCTTAATTAATCTCAAGACCACGTGTTCCTCAAACTTTTGCGACGGAATGTTTAGCCTCATCCACGAACTAAACAAGAACTCAAAGATGGACCTCTAGATAAAAACGAGGCTATTTTTTTATAATCTATGCTAGAATATTGAAAAGAGACGATAATATTGACTAAAATTTCTTAAGGAACTCTATGATATTGCTTGCCTAAAGACCCAACTCAAAGTAAACTTTGGGGCTGGCAAACTATATATTTAACAACGAAGTAGAGTCGTTCTCATAAATGCAAGAAGAGTTGGTATTGCTAGACAGCAAAAATTATTGGAATCATTCCATTGATGGCTGGAACATTTTCGCTGTTCAAAGTTGACGCCTAAGTTATTAGACTCTTGCCAAACACACTCTAATGCTTGAATAAATCTTTTATATAAGTACTAAAACAGAATAAAGGCTTGAAATTAATCAGCGAGATTATAATAAATGTCATTGGAGACTTTTTCAAATATTGCCCTCAGCTAGTCAAAGACTTATCAAGAAATAGACTCGATGATATAAAGTATCAAAGAAATATTTGTTTAAAAGTGTGACTTCATGGATTATGGGGATTTTTCTTTACTGATAGCTTAAATATCAGTGGAATTGAAACAAAGAAATCCAAACTTGGTTAGCAAAGTTTCAGACATTGTCAGTGTTGTTAAGCAAATTACTTTTATTCAGATTGAAAAGGGCATTAAAAATAGGCCTAAAATTATAACTGACCTTATCAGTGGAAACTTATATAACTTAAGACAGATTCTCAAAAATCCAAAGTAGGTAGAGGATCTCTCCTGCCAGCAATTTTACAAAATGGTTGGAAAATTCAAGAAAAATAACAAAGATAACAAGCCTGTTTATTAGTTTTGCTGCGACATGCAAGAGAATGTAATAAAAACAATAAGACCAAATAAAAGAGCTAGAAAAGCAACTGCGTTTTATCTTTCTATCTTTGTAAAAGCTCTGCCTAAGTTACGGAATGTGGTCCCAGGAAAAGTACTAATTCTTGAATTTTGGCATTGAAACGGCAAGACACTGCTCTGTGCCATGATGGCTGTGATACTTACAAAACAAAATCAGAGAAGCACCATTATACTAGGGAAAAAATGATTAGTTAATTTTCAGGGATTAAAAAAGATTCGAAAATATTATTCTTTAGACCAATCTCAACGTTAATTACAATTAGTACGAGCCTCAACTGGGTGTATACTATATGACTCAACGGTAATTTTAAACACAAATTGCTGAGCCTAAGTCTAAGTAATTTTTGAAAGATTCAACACTGAGCTCAAGGGGTAAGCAAGTCCTGTTGGCTGAATGCGCCACTCTTGTTGGTGTAGAAGGGTATGTATTATGACTACGCCTACCTTAAATCATCTCTTACTTTTCTAGGTACATTCAATCCATTTACAGAGTAAGCTCTAGCAACTTTTCTGTATTGTAATTGTGTTAAGGAAGGATCAGCTTCACCTTGTCTATGAGATGTGGGTGCTCAGCGTCTTTATATAAAGCCTTCCTCCCTCTACTCTTTATTATCATCCCTATCTTCTTCGTTGTGTGTAGAGTCCTTGGACTCTGTGGCAACAAATTAATTTTTAAGTTTGGAAGTTGGTTCCATGTTTGATTGTCCAACAATCAAGTCCCCATTGAAGTCTTCAATTGACTGGTGGATTAGGAGCTTTAGTCTTGTTTACTCATCTATATTTGCGCTTTTTTCTTAACTAATGAGTGCAATTATTTTAATTTAAATTATTAAGTTTTGATTAAGATTCTTAATTAAATCTTGATTAGTTCTTAATTCATTTTTCCCAGTCTTAATTACAAAATACCCTGAAAAAGCTGATAAACCATGAAGAGTACCCGCCTAGAGATGAGCAGGGATGCAGGAAGTTGCCAACAACGAGTGAAGACAAGGCTTAATCTCCCTGCAAAAATTCTGAGTAGCTAGATTAATTAATAGTTTACCGCCGATCACAAACAGATTGGTAAAAAACAGAAAAATTTGGGCGCTATTCTTAATATAAAATTAAGAATTAATTAAGATGACTTAAATTAGGAGGGAAGAATAATAAGAAAATTTAAGCTGTCTGCAATAGTAAGGATGAATCATCCTGCTCCATGAACAAATTTAAAATGCTCTAAGGGTTTTATCAACCCTAAATCGAATTGCTAAGTCATTCCAAGGGGAGCTTCATCAGATTAGAAAGTGCAATCAAAGACATTCCCACCTTAGTTAATTTAACTATAATAATCTCACCACTAGAAACAAATTAATTAAATCAAACAAATAAACTAGTTTGTAAGATCTCTAGAAAAGTCATGGGGTTTGGCTTAGACTAACAGTCTGTGGAAGTTTTTGAATAAAGTGTTTCAGAATATTAATAAAAAAGTTCTCTTGTTACTAGCTAACTGTATATACTTTCAAATCGTAGATTAATTTTGCATTCAATTTATTTTCAAAATTTTTTACCTTATTAAGATTTATGAGCAATTCGACTATACTTCCTCAGAGTAAAACTCTTTGATTTTTTAGGAATCCTAGAAAGCACTTTTAACCTAATAAAATTGCTATTTCATTTCAATTTTATTTTTCTTATTTTTCAAGCACTATCCTTTTCTTCCTATAAATAAAAATATATTTTTAATTTTTTACTATTTTTTTTGCCATTTACTTTTCATTTAATGATTTATTTTTATTATTTTTTTTTTAATTTATCTAAAAATTACTCCCTTTTAATTTTTATATAATTTAATAACATCGATTATATAAATTTTTCGATTTAAGTTTTTAATCACTCATATTTATTTTATTACTAAAATACTTTTTATCTAACTATTAAAATAAATCTACTTATGATCTTTATTTTATTTTTTTAGAAATAATTGAATAATTATGTTAAATTAAAATTTCTATTGTAATATAAATATTTATATGTAATTGCGGAACACAATTACCGTTATTAATTCTTATTTTTTTTGTGGATAATTATTTAAATAATTTATTATTTAAATAATTTAATCACAAATAGATTTCCTTCTATATAATTTAAAATTATTGCCATTTAACTCAATTTAAATCTATGGTTTAATAATATTATAATTAGAATATTATTTTTCTTAGCATTTATTAATTAATTATATTAATTATTATAATTATATGGTTAACTTACATGTCTATTTTTCTTATATCAATTTGATTATTTATTTTATAGGTATTTAATTTCATATTCCTATATTAGTTATGTATTAATAAAATGCTTCTTTATCGGGTCTATATAATAGATTTTTATGCTTTTGTAGACTCTGTGATTCGTTGCAGTTCATCAATATTTTTAACTTAGTTTTTTGTTTCACAGTATATTTTCCAATTTGCTATCATTAACATGACAATAAATTTAGTATAAAATTTAAGAATTTGAATGAATGATTAAATCTAAGATTGAAATACTCGTAAATATGTCAGAGCAGATTACAATTTTACTTCTCTCCTCATAGTTTAACTTTTCTTGTTCAATGATAACCTTTTGTATGCAGACTCCCCGACCAATTGCTTTAAATCATCGAGAGTCTTTACAACATCCTGCTCTTCTTATGCTTCTGAAATAGCTTCAATTAGAGCTTTGCTGAATCGTTTTTTAGATAAGAGCTACAAGTTGCTCGAGTTTGTCGAGCTTTTCAATTGATTTCTACTTAAACTTATGCATAAACTGTTACTTTGGCAAGTTAGATACTGGGAAATATTTCGACTGCAATGCTCCCATTCTCCTCGAGCTCCTGCCCCTCATTTGTAGATATTGGCTCTCTGATTCGATTTCGCATGCAATGAGTACTTAAGCATCATTTCTAAATCTCGTATTGTAGCCATAGTTCTCATCATTACCGAGGATTAATATTCCATTTTACCATGATTAGATTTCCTCCAACGTTGCTTGAGTGATTCCCATTCCCACCTAGACCAAGTCCATTTACGTGGTCATGTCTCGAAGAATAGGCTTCTCATGATCGTTACAAAAGATTATCAGAGGACTTCTCAGGCAGCATTCCTTTATTTCCTCCTTTAGTTTTGAGAGTCTATCATCGACATTTGATCATCAAGGACTTCGCCACCCTAATCTTGACTCAATAAATGCACTAGTTCGTATTCACTTTTAAACTTCAAAACTTTGGGTGATATACACACATGAGCAAGGATTCTCTGGGTTCCTTAATCGCAAATAGCGCTGAACATGTAGGGATTGCACAATCCTAAATCCCAGAGACCATAAATTTTACCATCATAGTAGAGAAAGGGATGCTTCCACGAAATTTGATCAAATTTATCAATGATCAGAACATCGTAAAGATTCTTAGTTTTGTAAAAGTTTTTTATAGTCTCTATCTGCAGCTAAATGCCTAGAGGTTGAAGAAACTTCTAGGTTTGTAATTTAAGAATATTATCCGGAACTCGGATAGGTACTTTCTTGCCATGTTGGATCCAATAACAAGCCAATAGCTCCTTAATCCAAGTTTTTCCAGATGCAGTTGGTATAAAGATATATACTTAGCTTTTTTCTGTTGATGACTCAAAATTATTGCAGATATTGTCTATTAGTAAAAAATGAATGCTTGCAATCTTAACAAGTTTCCTACATTTATTACGAGCATCTTGAAATTTCATCAATCGACACTAAGTAAATTGCATTCGCAGTCTTTGAGAACTCTTGCCAAATTTACTGACTCTTGGATACAATCTCAGATTAGGACTTTTAATTATGCGAGCTAGAGTGTCGCTTACAAAGCTCAAACATCCACATAGCCTCATCGTGTTCAAATTTTTACTCTAACAAATCGAGTTAAAGTCCTTCACAGATTAAAGCACCAATACTAAGTCGCACCAGTTGTAAGATGATGTGCGGGCGCTTCGAGAGCATCGTGAGAAGAATTGTCCTCTGTAAATATACACCTATAAGCACAGCCAGCTTACCTGAAAGGTTCTGCATAATCTTCGTTAATGAAATCAAAGTAATCAGATCTTCTCTAAAAAGCTTGTTGACCTTTTATATTGTTGAGATGAAGTCATTGTAAAGAAAATTATTCTTGTTTTTTACGATTAAATGCGCCTCTTTTTCATTGAACACATTCTTGACTAGAAACTATTTAAAGATCTCCAGGCTTTCAGGAGAAGGGATGGTCTACAGCGTTGAAAGTGAATTAAGATCTAGCAATAGAGGTATCAACCCAATTGTAATCAGTTACCTGTTATCTTTTAGGTGTCTGTTTATAGATGATGCCATCGTCCCTAAAATTGTTCTCTAAACACTTCATAAAAAAAGTGAGTGTCAACGCTATGATTTAAATATGGATAGAGCGTGTGGATCAGAGTCTGACTTTAAAATGGCAACTCTTTAATAGAGTAGAGGCAGCCAAATGGAACCTGAAAATTTGTGATTGAGAGTAACTCTTGAATTTCCTCACAATTTGTTAAATCTCCCTCGTTTGGAACAATAAGATTATATGCTTCTGATGATGTTTAAGCTGACAATCAACACTGTCAACATAGAAGTATTTATCTTGGATGAAGGACTGATTTAATTTTTGTACCAAACTATGCTGAAATCCTTCATCAAGATCTGCAAAATGCTGAATGAGGAAGAATGATAATTTTGAAATATTAATAGAAGCTTATCTCGCTATCGTAGTGTTGTCGCATAAAGTTTTAAATCTTGACTTCTGAATACTTTTGTTGGTTTTGAGCGGCACCTCTTATGCTGATCGTCTTTTCTAAAACTTTGAGTCTTCCTTGATCTTTACTCAGCCAAGAGCTCACCTCAAAGATTTTTTCCTGACTCGGATATATTTTTTAATATATCACAATCTAGCTCGTTTAGTGGGTATTCTGATACCTTTGATAGTCTGTTTGTCTTTATAAGTTTTTTATAGTTGTAAGTTATCAAGCCCAAAACCTTTTTGGACTCAGAACATGGAGCCTTAGGCTCAAGCTGATTTTAGAACTACTTAAACTCAGAATGTGTTTTCTAGATTCTACTTCGATTTTCTTTGCATTTGTAATTTAATCTCTTTTGATTAGGTCTGCTGTTGATTTAGATACTCCTGACATCGTAGACTTGGTGGTTGACAGCTTTGACTAAAATCTTGAATCATCATTATCGTACATTGATTCTGAAGAATCGCTCATTTTCAATTTTTGAATTTGTGATTATTTTTTATCATGAGAAATTTAAATTTAAATCACTTAATCTGGAACTAAAACATCATGTATTTATCAAATTTTTTTTAGAATAAGCGAATTGTATAAATAAATATTCAAAATTTATATATGCAACTTTGTTTATCTAATGGTTTATATTAAGCGAGTATAATTAAAATGGGGAGACTGTTAAAAATAAATCAAAAAAGAGATCAAATAAAATTATGTTCATATCAATACACATGATTAAAGATAAAACAGTCACTAACTTGAATTAAGTTTGAGTATATCCTTATTTAACTTTAATTAATTAATCAACTATCTAAAAATGGAATTTTTATTTTTTTCATCTTTTCCATTTCATTTCTATTTTAGGGCAGTGAACTAGTTAATGCTGTAGCTGATCTTAAAGTTTTTCATAAATTTTTCTAAGATATCTTCATCATATCTTCAGGGTATCTTCAGGATATCTTCCTTAAAAAATAAAAAGTGTGGAGAGTGTGGAGTTTGGCAATAATAACAGTAACAATAATAGCAACAATAATAGCAATAACACTAGTAAAATCAATATCAAGCATTATTAGAGTGTGTTTGAAATTCTGATGGAATTTCAAAATATTAAAAATCAGAGATTTTTTTCATATTCACAATCATCATCTTACTTTTCATCTTCAACACTAAATCTATTAACAAAAATTTTCTCAAAATTTGGATTTTTTAGGAAAAATCCACAGACTCTAATAATGCTTGATATTAATTTTACTTGTGTTATTGCTATTATTGTTGCTATTGTTGTTACTGTTATTATTGCTAAACTCCACACTCTCCACACTTTTTATTTTTTAAGGAAGATATCCTGAAGATACCCTGAAGATATGATGAAGATATCTTAGAAAAATTTATGAAAAACTTTAAGATCAGCTACAGCATTAACTAGTTCACTGCCCTAAAATAGAAATGAAATGGAAAATATTGAAAAAAACATTAAAATTCCATTTTTAGATAGTTGATTAATTAATTAAAGTTAAATAAGGATTTACTCAAACTTAATTTCAATTAGTGACTGTTTTATCTTAAATCATGTGTATTGATATGAACATAATTTTACTATGATCTCTTTTTTGATTTATTTTTAACAGTCTCCCCATTTTAATTAATACTCGCTTAATAACAATAATTTTAGAAATGTATATATTTGATTATGTTAGAAAATTGGGGCAAAAGTAAGAAAAATTTGCTACTTTTGCCCCACTTTTAAGAATGTCTGATTTTACTATTTTAATGGTTTGTATATTTAATTCATTGCAATATTTTGCAAGTATATTTACTTATTTATTTTATTTAACTTTTATTAAAAAAATAATTAAAAAAATCAGTACATAATCATTAATTCTGATTGGTAAATTATTGGTATAATTATTTTTTTAATTAAATGTTTTAACTATATAATTTCTTAAAAATCAGGATTCTATTATAGATAAAAATAGATCAGAGATATATTAAAATATACTTTTATTTTAACTAAATTATACAATCATAATTCATAAGGAATATTTAAAAACCTAAAGTTATATTATAGTCTTTATTAAACTTATATATAAGTAAGTTATCAGTAATAGTATGATTGAGTTTAAACTAAAATGATTCCTAAAATTTTTGAATTTTATTTCTTACTTATAGGAATCTTGATTATTTGTTATTTTTAATTCATGACTATACATTCTATAATATTCAATAAGTATGAACTATATATATTCTTTATTTATTTCTACATTCCACTTATAAAAATAAATCTTGATAATTATTAGAATTGATAAAAGGAGGTTGGTCATACCCTAAATTTGAAAACAAAATATTTTTTTTAAATAATCACAAAAATGTCCCCAAAAAACCTCAATAATCACAGATAATCACAGACTAAAAAATATATATTTTTATAAATAAAATGATCAAAGCCCCCCCCCTACTTTTTCTAAAATCGATTCTACATATGATGTTTCCACATTCAGAAATATTATTTCAATTATATTAGCTGTTTTTCTTATAGTTAAGGTGAGTATTAATATTTATTTTTAATTGGCTCTAGGTAATATCATCTATGGTGATGAATTCCATCAAAAGATCATTTAACCAATTTTAAATGAATGATAGCCAAGCTGAGAACAGCACCCTAAGGATCACCCCTAACGAGTTGGGCGGGAATTTCAAGTTTAAGCTGGAAATTTACATATACCTTAGAAAGATTCGTAATTTTCTTAGCTCATAATAATCTATACTTGGGTACTACATGCCACCAATCGACGGAGTCAACAGAGAATACTTGAGATTAATTTTTAAGGGAACCAAGAGACTTCTGAATATGGATCAGATCAAGATGGTGAAGGTGCCAAAGTATGATGAACTCTCGGTAGACAGCTTTACATGCAAGTGTGTAACGACCAAAAGCTGAGCATCTACCTACCTGATATGTCAGAGAAGTCTAAACCTTTAGACAGGCAATACTTCTTTAATGTTCTCAACACAATTCAGCCAGAGTGTCTCTCACACTTTATCAACAAGTAAAAGAGAAACAGAAATAGCGCGGATGTTTAAGGATGAAAGAACGACTTCATCCTCATCTCTAACGATTGGTTCTCACAGCTAAGCAGCCATCCCTTTATTTCAAGTATCTTACCCTACCTACCTTAAACTTATTAATGTTTAGAAAAATGGGGGAGGACTATGCAGCTCTTGAAAGCTTCTACTAAACTTATATAGACTAGAAAACCTAAGCAATCGCCTCCAAAAGTTTTTTCCCTTAAGAGATTCAGGGTAATACAGCATGCCTCAGCTAGCAAATGGATCAGACCAAGTGATGGATCTCGGTTGATGGAGACAAACACCACAATGCTTGATTCTCAATCCGACGCTGGCACCATGAACAAAAAAGCAATGAGATTTTACTTTTGAGCTTTTAAAAGCATAATTTAAATTAACATCATAAATCAAACTTCAACATTTTCTTCCTGCATATTTTTTCTTATAATTCCATCATCAATACTGCAGAATGCTTGCTTAAAAACTCGCTTTACATCATTCTTTTCATCTTGTCCGACTATCTTCATCTTTATCCTCTTGAATTAGTTCTTAAGTACCAAAAATTATTCTCTTTGGGGTTGTATGAGAGTATAATGGAGTAAAAATGAGAGAGATTCATAGCTTCTCGATCAAAGCTTTGACCTTCTTACTGTGATGTATACTTAAGTTGTCAAGGACCACTGCAAGCTTATTTGTCAAGTTTTGTTCATGCAACCTAATGATTAAAATCGTAATACTTTTCAATGTCCACTGACTTTTCATAATTGTAGTATAGTTCCAGACCGCTGACAGAAGACACTCCAGCAACTACCACAATGCTTTTCTTGAATTGTAATTTGTCTTTCACTTCAATATTTTGATATCGATTGCTGAACTCTTGCTTGAGATTGGCCGGGTATGTGAACATCAACTCGTCAATAAAAACTACTTTCCTTCCTTATTGTAGTGCATCAGTTCGCTTGCTTTTCATTTCCTAAAATAGCCCTTGCGTTTTAAGGTTTAAGTTGGGCTCATTTACTTGCTCACTCAAATGAACTCTCTCTTAATTTCTTTTTCTTTATAAATTCTAGAAAGTTTTGAATTCGAGATTCTTTGCTCTTGAAACTTTCTGTGGAACATGACATATCTCTCCACTAAAGTCATTCCAGTCAGTGGCTGCAAGGTAGATTAGTTTGTGAAAAATTCAATGTTATCACCAGATTGCTTGGCAGCCTTCCATATTACATTATCATCAATTGCTGATTAATTTTTGAGATGTACAATTACGTTTAACCAATCAGCAAGGAATGTTATTAAGTTCACTTATTAATTAGTAGCTCAGATAGATTTCAGAATCTTTTTCTGGATCAAGGCATCTGTACCTGAGAAAAGTTATTGATTCTTGTACGCTTTCGAAAGATCGGAATTAGTACATTGTTTCGACGATTGTTGCTGAACAGTAGTTCTAGAGCTTTTTTATGAATTAAAATCTTAAAGTCATTGTTATTAAGTAATTGCTACTACTTATCCATGCAAGATAAATTCAAGTTGAAGGCAAAGGTACTGCTATCAATAGCTTGGAGCAATTACAAAAGGTCTACAGACACATTAAACTTTTTTGCCCTATAGCCATTTCACTTCGACCTCACTAATATCAATGAAACATTTCGAAATCTTACATTTAAAAGGGAAATATGAGAAGTCTTGAGATATTATTATGATTCCTCCGCCTCCTCTGCTTCCTCAGATTCCTCTGCTTCCTCCCCTTCCCGCTTCCTCATAGATCCTAATATCTTGATTTATCATGATTATGGAGGCTATGAAAGTTGTGGCAACTCTATTCAATCCAAGCTGGTAGAGTAAAGGAACAAAAACAGTTCTTGAAAATTGAGTACCATGACCCAATAATCGTTAAGCAGCAAGGGGAGGAATAAATCCTGCTTTTTATGGTAGACCCCTCATCGTATGATCAAAGATTTATTAGCGACTGCTAACATAAACTTTCCAGGCTAGAAATTTAACTAGATACCACCATTCAAATGCAATGGTTTAAAAGGATTAGAATATACAGGCAGAAACGGGCAGCTGATAAGATAAAAATATTATAATTCTGATACAAGTGAGATGGCCAACCTGCTTGATTTCTTCAAGGGTTCGAATAAGATTAATGCACCAGAAATCGCGAACATAGAATAAGTATGAGATCTTTCATAGTTATGAAATTGAAACGTTGTCAATCATTTGTATATCAGCAGGGTGGCAATGCGAGAGGACGAGGATACAGCATTCAAGTATACTTGGTTATATTATTATTAGTCAGATGCTTTAAAACTTTCGATTAAAAAACATTTACTTAAGTTTTTGATTATTATTTCTATATCTTTAATTTCACAAAATTAAGAGTAATTCAATGAATAATACTATAGTTAACCATAATTTTCCTTAAATTTTTAAATTAATTTTTGTTTTAAATTTATCAAGTAAAATATAACCAATTATTCCATTTTTACCAAAAAAATAAAAACTTCACTTAATATTTATTCCTCTTAAAAGAATCAATTTAAGAATAAAGGAGGTATAATTTTCCTAAAATATATTAATTTATTCTATCTGATTACATTATTAAGTATCATGCGAAAATACAAATTGTTATTTTCAATTAATTAATTTATAGTTAATGGAAATGAAAAACAGTATAAATTACTATCAGCAAACCTATAACTGAATACTAAGTTTTGGTTCTATTGCTTTCAAATACAATCAGCATTGACGGTACTTTAGGAAATAGTTAAACTGGCTGCATTAAGGATATTTACAGTGAGTTGAGCTCTATAAATGAAATTAAATTGATAGAAAGGATGAAAAATTTCCCTGCTGTGCGGTTTTAGAGAGTTTTTAAAATAAGAAACTCTTGTAAATTTGTGGAATATATTTAATTATAAAGGGAAATGTAATTAAATTTCAATTAAATATTTTAAATCAATTGTAATAAAATATTGGACTTTTTGGTTTAATGTTTTAAATGTATTCAAACTGCTGATTTATAAATTTATATAATATTATGAACAAAATCGTTTTGAATTGCTTAATTTTATTATATTAAAATGAGAGTTTGTACTTCATATTAAATAGCAAAATTGGCAATGTTTAATTATTTTTAGTATATTCATATTTTCTGAAGATTAAAATGTTTAAAATAGAATATTTTTTTGGTTATTATTAATTGGGGTATGACTTATTTTTTTGCCTATTGCTCGTCATACTACAATTAAATTATCTTTATGCTATTAACAATAAAGCATTTAAATCTTATTTCAATTTGTTATATTAAGAATTAGTAAACAAAAATAAATATTTTTTTAATTGTGAATAAAATTACATTTTCTAAGCATTATCCTGTTTATTTTTTAACATAAGAAGCAGACTTCTAGTGTAAGCATGGATAGTATCATTCATTGGATTATCCATTTATATATCTATGAAAAATCAATTTAAAATATTGTAGCTGTTATAAATAGTTTATATAATTTCAATTAATTAAAATTAATACATGAATCTATTCCAAAATAAATATTTTTAAATTAATGTAAAAGATAGTATTCAACTTTTTTATAGATTTAATCTTAAAGTTGTTACATGTGGATAAAGTCTTATTTTAAAATAAATCTTGAATACTAATATAAATTTAAGAGAACAAGGTTTATTGCTTGTTGCTTTTTATTTCCCTGTCATTTGATCACATCAAAATAGTAATTGAACTTTTATAAAATATATTATTAATCTGATAAATAAACGGAATAGGATATTATTTTATACATTAAAACTAAAATGATTGATAGCTTATATGTCTAAGAGTATATACAAACCTTTATCATCTTTAAATCAGAGTAAATTTTATTGATATTTAGTTAGTGCTTATCCTAAATCTTAACTGTAAAATAATATATTAAATTTATCCTTCTGCTTGAAATACAATCTCTATATAATTAACTAAGTTTTAGGGTGATTAATATGCTTAAGTTTAATCATTTTGATTAAGAAGAACTGTCTCAATTTTTTTCTATCCAAATAAACGAATAACTAAGATAAATTTATAACTGTGAGGTAAAACATTATCGATTTGAGAAATTAATATGTAATTAAAATCATAAACTTAAAAAAACATTCTTATCACCAATAGAACATACATTCAGGGATAACAAAAGTATATGATTATTTATATTTTATCTTACATTATAATGAATTTACATATTTATATTTAATTTTAGTTAATTTTTTATATATTTAAATAAATTCCTTTAAATTATTTAATTAACAAACATTTAGAAAAAAATAATCTAATTCCATTGAGAGTGACAATTCATTTTGCCATTTCCAGTGAATTCTTTGATTAATAAGAAACGAATTAATATCACAGTAAGATCTTCAACCGAAAATAGAGGAACATATGATTGAAATAAAGAGTAAAGATTTTGTTTAAAAGAATATTAAAAATTATTTATTAATTAAAATTAAATATAATTAATTATTTGAATGTTTTTTATTAATTATTATTTATTACTTGTCAAATTTAAACAGAAAATAATAAATACTATTTTTTAGACATAAAATTTATTAAAACAGTGTATTTATAATCAAAGTATATTAGTAAATTTAAGGACTATAATTTTACTTTTTTTGCAAAACTTCTACAATCATTGATATTGATAAATTATTAACAAATTAACTATTCATTAACAAATAAACACACATATTTAAAAAGAGAGAGATTTGCATAAATTTAAAATTTCACTTAAACACTAAAATATAAAACAATTTATTGACTAAGTATAATAAGTAGAATGGGTTGTTCGCTTGAATAGAAGTATATAAGAAAATGTAAGAATATTTAAATTTAAGATAGTAGATAATTCTGAAATTAATTAAGAAACTATTAAACTTATTTAAAAGTAAATTCTCATAATCTAATAAAAACTGAATGTATTTTATTATTTTAATTATTATCTAAAAGATTGTAAAATTTTTGACGAAAGTAAATTATTATAAAATGCAAGGATATTAGAAACAAAAACATTATTATTAATATCATCTGTGTAATAAGCAACAATAGCTCTGACTCTAATATCGGCTATAGCATCATAATTAGCATCACACAGGCATTCTTTGTAGCTCGTCTTCTTTCATGTCTTTCCCCATCCTTACGCCTTGTCTGCTGATCTTTTCTCTATCTTCGTCTTTGTAAGACTGCTCATTTATTCACGTGATGTTTGAAGTACACTTTTATTGCCTTAGAATAGTAGTAGCTGTACTGTTTTTTATACATTTCCTTTACATGCTCCATAGCATGGGTTTCTATCAGAGTCGTATTTAGCGCTGAGTGGGAGAATAAGCATGTAACATGTCTTGATCTAGGCATTCTCATTACTTTGCTCATCTCTGTATCTCTTGTGGCAAGTTTGGAGCCTCTTAATTACAATATCATTCTAAGCTTCTTGAAGCTTCTTATTCTGGTAATGGTTTCATGTCTGGTCTTGAGTAATCTCCTCAATATTGGTCAATCTTGGCAGCTGGTCTATACATTAGGCTTTCAGCATTTTTGACTTTCAGTATTGCAGTTGAAATTAGGGGTAAACGATTGATTTTTGGCCAAATAGAGGCACTACTCAACACGTCTCTTTCTATCTTTTGACGGTCGAACTTCCAACTCAGACATCTTCTCGAGGAGCCAAGATATTTAGACATCATTGCTTCCTAATTTGGCATTGGGGTTTCCCAAGATATAATTATGTATATCTTTTGTTTCTGACTATGTTTAAACTCCAATCAATTCTGCTTAGACAGTCAATATCTCTCGCCTGCTGGCTCTTTCCTCTTTATAGTAGTGTCGATTGCTCTGGGGGATTCTCATCTTTCCAAAGTATTTAAATGTCCGATCAAAGATTTTCAAATAAGTAGGCAGGTGTGATCCTCATGCAGTTATAAGTTGCAATCTGCGCTTGTGGGAGCTTCAACCAATGAGTAAAAATTGAGTCAATTTCCAAAATATAATCAAATAATCAATCATTTATTCACGCTATTTAATTTTAATATTTTTAATCTAATTAAAAAGCACGTATCTCGAAATTTATATCATTTTGAGATACGTGCCAAATAAATATAATTAAATAATCATACATTATTCTTCTAGTTAGAAGTGAAATTAAGTATTTCTACAAATTAAAGTTCATTTTTTAATATAATATAAAATATGATAATATTAATAAATAGTTTTTTTATTAAACATAGAAATTTAAAAAATAGTCAGTATGATCTATAAACAAAATAAATATATATTTAATTTTTTTAAAGCTTTTTAAAATGAACTTTAATTTTTACAAATACTTAATTTCATTTCTAACTAGAAGTTTAATGTATGATTATTTAATTATATTTATTTGGCACGTATCTCAAAATGATCAAAATTTCGAGAATCGTGCTTTTTAATTAAATTAAAAATATTAAAATTAAAATAGCGTGAATAAATGATTGATTATTTGATTATATTTTGGAAATTGACTCAATTTTTACTCAAGTTCCCATTCACTCTGGCATATGAGAGCACCTTTTTCACTTTACGAATCAGGAAAACAGGATCAGATGCCAAGAGTGTCGAAGATGATTAATGTTTAGGAAGCAGCGAATATAGTCGAAATTCTATCGTTACCACTCTCTTAATCCTTGCGCTTACACTATTAGTCTCAGCGAGAATGGCGTTGCTACACCAAGATCTCTCTCACAACGCACAAGGTGCTGCTCGACAAATGCTCGCACTAGCCCCCAAATGTCAAAAGAGTCAAATGTATAGTCAGTCTTGCTTGAGATTATTGGATGATTGTTGGTCTATACCATGCCAATAGAACTCATTGGCAGCCTTTGATGTCGATTTGTGTTATGGAGTTACAGTTGGGTTATAGTACTTCTATATTTCAACATTGTTTCATTCCTATTCCGTGGCATGCTAAGAACTCTCATCCCTGGCGTCAAGAAGTGGCAGCCACCCTCGAGACTGCATGAGATGCCCATGTTCAACTCATCAATAAGGGAAGCTAGACTAATACACAGCTTTCATATTTCATGGCAGTTATACTTGCTTAATAAGTTCTTCTTTTGTTAATTATTTGGTCATTATTGGAGGCACTATGAATAATTGACATTACGTTGAATATATTATAATCTCCATTTTTGCAATTGATTCTAATTAATAAAAAATAGGATCTTAGATTGATTCAACTGAAACATCTTTTATTAATGATCCAAATATTTTAATTTATATTAAACAACTCCCTTATTGAAAACAACATTTTTATTTCTATTTATTATTTCCTTATATTTTAGATATTATGGATATTGAAACTTAAAACAATCAATGATTAAAATATTAACAAAACAATAAAACAATTATTCTTGAGATATGTTTTCATAAAAATGATCAACTATAATTAAATTTGCCCTCTAAAATAATCTATCATTATTACGACTGAAATAATTAGTTCTAATTAATTCAAAATAACAAAGAATATATGTTTAGCCGACTATATTAATAAGAAAAATATTTGAATAACCTCTTTTGGAAAATTAAAAACACTCGAAGAGAATGACTTTGACCAATTTAGGTAAATAATATGTAAAATTTATTAAATTGAATTCAATATTACATTAATTGAATTGCATGTAAGAACTTACAAATTAATTATTTTATTAAAAAATTTCAAATAAAATAAAAAAGTAGCAGAGAAACACTATAATCAGAATAAGAATGCTTTATCACTAACTGCTAAGACTTCATTCAATGATCATTTGTTGTAAATTTGAGTGTTGGCTCAATCTGGAATGAAATCGTTATTGTCATGAAAAAGTGCAAGCAAAGTCAATTCATAAACCAAAGGAAGACTCCACTATATTAAGTTGGCATATAATAACATATTATCAAAATAAATTCATTAAAACCTCAATGTAGATGATGATGAAGAAACTGTATTTAGCCTTTACACACATTTACTCTAAATAATAGATGTTATGTTGCTGTTACTCACATTCACTTCTCTAGGTTTAACTTAGGGCCTGAAAATCGATACTATGTATAAAATAATTATTCTGAATCACATCCCTTACAATTAATGAAACTAGTAATTCATAATTGATCATGAATTTTTGAATTTAAATTCTTTTAAATAGAAATAAATTAACTGAAAATTACATTATTTAATTAGATTTAAAATAAACCGTGTTTTAAGAACTAGAGGATATCGCTAATTGTCTTTATATATTAAAGCTCTTTATATTTTAATAAAATAGTTAGCAATCTGTACACATAATTTTATCCAAATGTTCTTATTTTTAAAAATAATAATCACACTGAATGAATTAGTATTTTATCTTAATTTGTAAGTTTTAGTATTTGGATATTGCGAAAACTGTTTTGGCTTCATTACAGAAATATAACCATAAGAAAGTAAAATCTTAAAAAATCTTTAATTAATCAGACATTTAAGATTTTCACTCCGATAATCAAACTAGAAATATTTAAATACAGTATAATTTGTTTTTTTATTTTTCCTTGTTTTTGTTATAAATTTTTATTTAATATAGATGTATTAAATCTTTGTAAATTATATTAATTTAAAATTCTCAAATTTCCTGATTTTCCCTATTATTTTTAAATTAAGAGTGGGAGCATCAGAAAATACTTGCCTTGTTATTGGCAATTTCTAAGATGACTCAAATCTTTTATATGATGTTACTATCACAAAGAAGGAAGCTGTGAATGAAGAATAGTAGGGAAATATCTATATTTAAGCTTAATTAATATAACAGAAAGTTAGAAATTTATAAATTACCATAATAATTTGACTTACCTCTTTGCTGTTATTTACGACTAATCTCTATCTGCAACTAATTAAACTTCTAACTTCAAGGAATTCATTATTATACTTGATAAAACACTTGATTTGGTATCTTGTCCCAGATGACTAAGCTAATTTCAATGTAGAAATTTCAAATTACTAGTCCCACTTCATTGCTAATATAAGTTTATATGAGGTATAATTTATAAAGACATACAAAATTTGAATTATTCATCATTAATTTCATCACTATGTTAATATAGGGCCTCAGAAGATGGTCACGGAAATTCATGAGATGAAATGGAATTACGCTCAACAACTAAATTTGGGCTCCGGAAAAAATGCTTTACATCGGAGAGCAAGTTATATAGTCATTTTCAAGATCTCATTTTTAATCTTCTTGTCTCTTGTCTTATACTTTTTATTTAACCTTTGAGATTTAATTCTCTTTCTGTTTAGAAATACATTACTTATAAAAACGTTATACACTTAAATCTTTTCTTGAAGTTTGGAAGTATATTTTAAACATATGAATAATTTATTTGAATCTATATATAAATATAAGATAGTGTTTAAGATGCAAAGAATATGTTAAATTTTCAAATTTATGGAGAAAATAACCATAATTAAAATGCTGTGCCTAAAATAAAAATGAAGTACCAAAATCGTCTCAAATATCAAAATCAATTTTGAAATCCTCAAAACAATTTTGGTTGTATTAACGATAAATCATCTTAATATGGGCTCGTCATCATATGAGTAACATCGTCTTTGTCCGTTTGAAAACTAGCTCTTGATTCATAGTAAATTCCTTTGTTATAAATATTAAATTGCAATTTTCAAGTAATTTAAACCAAAAATCTAATCACATTATAATGTTGGATCTAATTTATGCACTGCATATTGCACAATAAGATTACTTAAACGGAATGATTCAGGTCAATTAGACTGAAAAAAGGACCCCAGAGTTCATCAACTACTGCATCATTAAACTTTCAATATGTTTTTATGTTAAGAAACAATTTTTATGTTACGTCTTATGATGCCTAGCTTTGCTTGAACTTATGAAAGATAATTTGATAATCACTATAAAGCTCTAGAGTTATTAATGATACATCAGGATGGATCCTTTCAAAGCATAAGAAACTTAAATTTAACCAATTATCAATCATATAACGACAAAATATAGTTAAAATCTATGTTTGCTTATTTCTTTGTTTAGATTCTCAAGCATTTGAGCTTGCTGAATATTTGAAAATGGTAAGTTTATTAGGTATAATTTAATAATTTGATTAATTTCAAGTTAAATTAATTTATAAGAAACTATCAACTCAAAATCAAAATCATTTCCATCATCACTAAGAGGAAGATTTTCAGAAGAGAGATAAAGTGTCCTTCTTGAATGAAATCAGATATTGAATCGAATTAGTTTTAATATTAATCCTCATCATTTTAGCATTATATGTATTTGTTAAAGCAATTAATTATTATGTATTAATTTAAATTCATTAGTTTCGTAAATTGAGTTAAGTATGTGAGCACCAAAGAGATTGGTTCATACCAAATAAAAGAAAGATTGATATTATCTTAGTAAATATAAAATAAACTATTTTAAATAAAGCTTATAATTTATAATAATGTTATCAGAGTAGAGATATGATGTCAACTAATAAACTTGCACTTGAGAATTTGCAGGTTCCAAAAGAATGTGAGAAGAGTTAATCAGTATGAGGCATTTGGCGTTGTGTGATTCCACTTTCAACAAGATGAACATGCTAACTAATTAAATGTCGTGCCGCCGTATTTTGCTCAAAACATGAGATATAACCACCTTTGAATGGCTTCTTTTTAATTTAAAGCTGAATCCCAATTATTAATGCTATTGGAGTTTAATTAAATTATTTTTTAATACTGCTCATTTTAATTCATTGGTCAAGCATATAAACTTCATCAAACCAATTAATGATAAATAATCGAATAGATACTCTATCTATTTGATACTTTATATTTCTTAAACATCATTCTTTCTTATTTCAACTTTTGAGACATCGTGTTTTTATATTTTGAAAGTTATATATGTAGATGTTTTAATTGTTATTGCTTAAAAATCAAAGAATCTGTTTACCATATTGTTATACTCTTTGATTGATTTAATGTTTTATTTTTTAGTCCATAATCACCCCAGCTATCCCTAATTCTCACAAGATATATTTAAACAAAGTAAAAGATTTGTATTTTGACGCACTTAATATTCAATGATTACTAAAACAAAACAAAAATTTACTACAAATCCTTATTATGTATGCTAAATTTATTAGAAGCAATTAACTACAATTCATCACAACAAGGTTTGAAAAGTTAACCAGAGCATACAAACTATTCTTTTCAATAATTTAACAATATTTTGGTCACTGTTTCAAATTCATTGAAAAAGGAAGTAAAAACCTTATTCAATAAGTGTCCTAATAAATACTGAATTAGAGATAGAGTATATAGAAAAATAAATAAATGAAATGTGAAGATTATATATTTAGTTTAGTTGAATATAATATTAATAATTATAACTAAAGATCCTTAAGAGCAGTTTATCATTTGCTATTAAGTGTGAATAGAGGCCTTATGTAGATTAGATATTATAATTATTATTATTATTTTTTAAATTTTCTATGAATAAACTTGATTTTAAATAAATAATTTATTAATAATAGTCAGGAGTGAACAAGATCAGACTCAGAGGGAGACTATTAGTTCCCTGAAAATGTTTACTACACAGTTATCTTCAATTTTTTTTCAGTGTGGTTCTATCTTGTGAGGCTAAAATTATTTCTAGACAGGCGCTTTCACAAAATGACATTGACAACGATTAATCAGAAAGACAAGATGATTAAGACTGTATTTACGAAAACTAGAATGAAATGTTTTCTTAGATATACATTCACTTAAATTTAATTAAACTGTATTTATTATAAGTTAATAATTAATCAAGTTCAAGATATTCACAAGCTTTAGTTAATATAATTGTTATATAATTGTATAATTCTTTAATTTTCCCTTCTTGAAACTATGCATATCTTTCTTGAGCTTATAAATTATACAATAGAGCGATTCACCTATATATAAATTTGAGTTTCTTTTAAATCTTATTCATTAAGTTTTATTATTTATACTAGGTTAAAATTACAATTATAAATTAATTAATTAATTAATCAATTAAATATACGAAATAAAACTTTGACTACATAAATGCTTCCATCAGAAAATACATGTCTGTTTTCCTGTTATTCCACTAAATAAACTTTTTCTAACTATTACTGCTATTCCTAGGTGGATCGCTTATTTAAGAACATTTAATATTCTATTGTATAATGTATTAAGCAGCTTTTAAACGAATAGAATCATTCACCTCATGATTATTTTCATAATAAAATTATAATAAATTAACAAATCATACTGTGGTGGGTTTATCGTTTTTTTAATTATTATCTCAGTTTTTCAATCATAAAGTTGCCTTTATTTATTTTGGTTATTGTGAGTCTTTCATCATCAATCATGCCATGTTGTTTCTCATTAATCTCAAACAATTTATTCAAAAAGAAAAAATGGTTGATTCTCTTTTAAAATATGATTGTAAAAAATATAATTCATATAAATAGTAAATGTTCTATTAATTTAATTTGAAAAACTATTAAATTTAAGAGTTATCAATATTTACCTTATTATAATATGAATATATTTTACTATTAAAAAGACTCTTATAGGAAGGATTTAATATTTGTCTATAGTCATTTTATTAATTATAATTGCATTGTATTAATTCTTATTTTACTAATTCTTTCCTCTTGAGATCTTCCTTAAGATTGATGATCATTTACTTAAGTGCGTATAGGATGAATTAGTATATTTTGGATGTATTCAGCTTAAATACTATCAATAAACGTGATAAGTCTATTTTATAGCTATATTGATTTGGGCATTTAGTCTTTAAAAAGCACATGCCTTGGATTAACCACAATAACTTATTCTATTAACACCTTATTTTATCAATGAGAGAATTAAGTGATTAAATTACAACATACAACATTTATATTAAGAGCAATGTCAATTCTTCATCCACATTTACCATTATCATAGTCTTTAATCTATAGATTTGTGTTATGATGCTTAAATTTATATATTAGACTCAATTAAAAATCATTTTACAAAATAATGAAATGGATGTTGCTCCCTCAGATACTGAATATAAGTGACAATCAAATCTCCAAGATTAGACGAAGAGCGTCAGAAGCTTCTATAAAAATGTGTTGCAGGAGCGGATATATTGAAACAACTTGATTTATTTTAACACACTAATGAACTTTCCCCAGACCACATTAAACATTACTCGATCTTGCGAATAAACTTTTAAGAGGCATTCTTGCAATAATATATGGTATTCATTTTAATATATGTCTTTTTCGTGTTTTCTTTCAGTTTAAATTCCTTTTAGTTTAGTAAGAGCGGCTAGGCTGTTTCCATTTATCTAAATCATATACTATTGTGGTAGATAGACTATTTTGATCAATTGGTTTGCTGTAATCCTTAGTGGCCTTTTCGGGCTTAGATTCACTAACATCTCATCAAATAACGTCCCCATCTACTTTCAGGTTAATTTTTTTTCCTACTCCACTATTTCCAAAGAGCTTTGATCGTGAATTATTAATTTATTTGTGCCGTATTATTATGTTAAAGCAAAAAACGAAATATCTCTACTACACCAACACAATTAAATCTTGTAATTTGAATATTTATTTGATTAAAATAAAACTTTCTGTGACAATCTTCTAATAAATAATGCATTAAAGTATTATTAAAAGTTGATATTATTTGAAGCATTCAGAATGATAGCAAAATCTAAATAGAATAGGTACTTTAGTATATTATTTATTCATTGTTATAATAAGACGAAATCAAAGATTCTATTTAGATACTTTTAGATGTTTCATCTGATACAGAAAAATTTCAGTGGTATAGACCAAATAAATTAAAGAATTTGTGTCATAATAATATTGCTGATAATAACTTCATTCATTTATACACCAGGAGTAAGGCATCCTTTGAACTGGTCTTGAATTGAGAACACCAAATATAGAGATATTGAGTATTTAAATGAGATGAAACTACAGGATATTCTCCACAAAAATTAAAAAAATATCTTTAAAGATAATTAAATTGACTAATATTGCAATCAAAAATTATAAATGTCTCAAAACTATTAATTTCAAAATAAAAAGTATCTTAATTCTTTCTTTAGCCAGATTCTTATTTTTCAAAGTTTTTCCGTTGCATCGGTCATGAAATGTTGACACTTTGGTAAATTATAGATGTGAATTAACTTGAAAAATTATATCAATTTAAAAATTACTTGATAATCTATCAGCTTTAAACCTTTCAAGCATTAATAAATATAAAATTAAATTCATAAATAGTTTATAAATAATTGTTAACATATTAAGTTGTGAAAATCAAGGTAAGTTTATAGTATTATTGCAGTATTTGTATTAATTGTCTATTTTAACAGTTACTCATCCTTAAAGGATTTGATTAAAGACAATTAATTCAATTCTTATAAGATTAATACGTTTCTTTCTATTTACAATTATTTCTAGATTTACATCCCTCACTTAATATAATAAAGCTTAATACCAAGTGAATACTGCTAGCTCTTATTTATAGTTCAATTGACTAAGACTGCAAAATTCTTTATGTAATATGTTATAAAAGGAAAAGTATCAAAGAACAATAATTTTGATTTATTTATTACTTTATTTTTTCTACCATAAACGTTAAAAAATTGGCATAGTTAATATGCTTATTCAGCGAAGATATTCTTAGAATTAGGTTTATAATAAAATTTATAAAGAATTCTAAGTTAAACTATAGATTAGAGGATTCAAAATAATCAAAAATTATCCTAAATTGCAATTTTTAATCTTAGTTTCACTCAACTCTGATCTATCCATTACTCAAATTAAAACAAATCTAAATAAATTATTTACTCTGTATTGAAATATAAATATGTTCGTTAATATGAAGCTCATATTGTGTGATAAATGTTAATGTTAAATAACACTATTAATGAGTTTGATTAGTAGATTATAAACAAATTCATAACATTACAGGAATATAGACTTGCTTGTAGCTTTGACTTTTCATTTTTACATTCATTAATATTTCTTTGATAATTAATTATAACAACAACGAACTCTGATCTGTCAATGGCTATCATCTTTTTCATTTACAGGTTGATTAATCTATTCCTGTAAGCAATACATTTTTTTTCGAAGCTTTCACTCTTCAATTAGATTTCTTTGGCTTTATTTACTAACTTTATAATGCACTTTGCTTGTCTATCATTCCTCCTTGATTTAATTTTTCCACTCATTAAGTTTGTTTTTCATCCGTTAAAACCTACTATACCATATCTTCCTTTAATATCTTATTCTCTTTGAATGGGACAATATTTTACACACTGTATTTAGAATCTAAATATTGCCAATTATTTTAATTAGTTTAAATAAATAAATATATGTAATAGAACGTATTATATTACAGTTAATTGAATTGATGTTAATATTGAACTTGATTTATCATGATTGAGTCTAAAAATAAGTTATTTAGAACTTTATGACAGCATATCTCTTCAAAAATAAATTAATCATTTATTGATAGCATATAGTTTACTTTGATAGCAAGGATGTATAGGTTTAATGAATTGTATTAAGTTAGGAGTTAAATATAATTCTCTTAGTTTGTAAGTAAATCTAATGTTTACTGTCTTTATTTCTGCAATTATAATGATGTTTATCATATTGTTGATTTGTTTGTTCCTAAAATCAACAGTTAAGTATCTTTTTATCATTGTCAATTAAATTCAGAGATTGCGCAAACAATTTATTAATATTCTTTATTTTAGTATTATTCATCTTTCTATTAAGGCTAGAAGGTCTACTTTCTTTCTATCTTCTAATATAATATGTAAAAGTCAATAAGATTTTTTATTTTTATGCCCTATATTTATTAATATTTAATATTATTTTATTGAGATTTTTGGGGTTTATTATTGTATGTCTAAAAATTTATTTGTATAACTATTATAGTTATAACAATAATATTCTTTTTCTACTTATGATATATCCTTTAATTAAGTTTAATAAATAAGTTTAAATGATATTTATGTATTTCAAAGATTATTAATAACTTTTAATATAATCATAAATATCAATAAATCATATTTATTCAACTTAATTAAAGGATACATCATTAGTAGGCAGAGAATATTTTGTAAATATTTATCATAGTGTCATATTATTTAGAAAAAATTGAAGAAATGCAAAAAGAAGTTAACAAGAAAATTAAAATATAATAACATAAGATATTTTTTTATGAGTTAGATGGATTAGATTTCGAAAAAAAAATTAAAAAATTAATCATGCAAGAACTCGGATTTAAAAAATTTATGAAACAAACTTTTCACATATACTTAGACCGCTCCATAAATATGTATTATACATGATATCTATCAATTCATACTTTTTTATTTGGGATTCAAGCTACTTGATCTCGAACATAATTCTTAAATCTTGAACATTTATGGCAGTTCTGAAATCACTGAACGATAATAAAATTTCAAAAGATTTAAGAGATGCTCACCAGATATTCTCAAAATGGAAATAAATTAAAAAGATATTATGTATTTAATGATATAAAGGGCAATTGTTATTGAAATTATCAGATTTTCATTTATCAAAATATAACTATGTATGTTTATATTCAAATAAACTTACAAATTCTGCTTAAATTATTTACAAATTGAAAAACAATTTACCAACTTTAAAAATATTTTATAAAAAGAATATTGAAGTTAAATAGGAGTATAAGCTATGAAATTTCTTCTCTAAAGATTTTAAAAATAAGTTTAAATTGAGAAATATTTAATAATTCATCTTGATTATAAATGTTAGAAAATTTATTAAAATCTTAAAATTAAATAATATTTTAGGAATACATTTGATTTGGCAAAATAAAATAATAATAAATTTAGAAATTATAAAATAGTGGCAGTTAACTTTCTGGAAACCCTGACAATATGGAACTTATTCGATAGAGAATTCAAAATCAGCTGGACTTTACTATTGGCGGTACCCCTCTATCGCATCCACAGAGCGAGATAAACGAATTTAATTTTTGGTAATTTGTTTAGTTGATTTGTTGCCAAAATTAAATTCAGTTATCTCGCTCTGGGGATGAGATAGAGGGGTACCGCCAATAGTAAAGTCCAGCTAATTTTGAATTCTCTATCGAAAAAGTACATATTGTCAGGGTTTCCAGAAAGTTAACTGCCACTATTTTATAATTTCTAAATTTATTATTATTTTATTTTGCCAAATCAAATGTATTCCTACAATAATAAAAAAATATTATAATAAACAGTATGATATAAAATATTCTTGCTATATAAAAATAATAAACAGTATAAATTTCAAGATAAATAAAAATTAAAAAGAAGTTTGAAATTATAAAATTAAATTCAGGAAAAAGTTAAATGATAATGAGTATATAACTAATAATGATATATAAAAATATTTTTTTTTAAATGATAAATATATTCAGATTTATTAAACTTTTTAAAATGGTTCAGAAATATAAATATAAAAAAATATAAAAATTAAAATAGATAATGAAATAAATAGATCGGAAAAGATAAGAATAAGCATAAATTTGGTAGTTGAGAAAGTCATAAGAATTATTTCTGAGAAAAATTTAGAATTGAACAATATAAAAATCCATTAATTATATGAATTTACAAAATGTTGATGATTTATTTTGAAGTTGGAATTTAGTTTGTGTCCCTTTTAATCAAAACATTTAAAATTTCTTTAAAGTTACTCATAGTCCCCGATTCAATCAGCTCATATATAAGCTGAGATACAGACTTCAGATGATCTGTAACCTCTTAGAATTTCTCACCTTCTAGCTGATGTAATATAATGATAAGGAGAGAGAAGTTATCTCTCCCTGTTTGAGCTATCATCAAGATTGATTTTGATGTTCTGGAAATTAAAATAGAGATGAACAATTTTTAAATCATGGAGCATTCCTGAATCTTAGCGCGTTTTGAAGATACGACATCGCGAAAAATATTTTTATGTTCAGCGAGGTCTAATAAACAAGATAAATTTGATGCGGCTATTTTAAATTGTAATAATCAATCATTAATAAAATTGTTAAAGACTCAATTAAATTAATTCCTACTTTTTTATAAATATAATAATTAATATTCCTTAAAATAACTTACTTTAAAATACGTTTATAAAAAAATAATTTGCTTGTATCTCTACACGTTTTTAAAAAAAATAATTTATGATTCGATATTAATAATCAGCAAGGTTTATATAACTAGAACTGATATTTAATGGCTATTGTATTTAACACTTTAATGTCCTTTTTGGAATTGTAGAAAACTCAAATTAATTATTATATTTTTTTAAAAAAAAGAATTATCATAAAAACTCTTAATATCATACTCTAAGTAATACAATCATACCAAAATTATAGACTGTATTTATGAGTGATTTCAAAACATATTGATTCTGACTCGATATTCATTCTCGCCCAGATCTAAATAACTAGAATAATTTAGGTTATGGATATGATTCTAATAATATTGGAATGAAAAAGGTATTTGCTCGTTCGTAATTGAACTATACTTTACACATCTTTTAAAGAAAAAAAGATTAATATTTTTTAAATAATACAATCACTTAAACAAACTTTAAATAGTAATAACTTTGCGCGTTTGAAGATAAATCAATTCTGATTTTATATTCGTGTTCAGCGAGGTCTAAATGACCAGAATCATTATATTCGGGTGTTTTTGGGAAATATAAAATGGAAGTTGTATTTTGCCGGGGAAAGGTTCGGCCCTGGACAAATTTTTGAAAACGCAAAAATGGACAAAATGACCCCCCTATAACATTTGAAAATGACTATATATCTGGTGTTCCAGTATCACACTCTTGCTCAGGAGCCCAAATTTAGTGGATTTGCTTAATTCCAGGTCATCTCATGAATTTCCGTGACCATCTTTTGAGGTCCTCAAAGACCCAAAAATGAAGGGCTAAAGGTTATATAAGGAAATTGCTGCAAATTGCTTATTTTGCTTATATCTTTGCGCCTTTTGAAGATAAATCAATTCTGATTTTATATTCGTGTTCAGCGAGGTCTAAATGACCAGAATCATTATATTCGGGTGTTTTTGGGAAATATAAAATGGAAGTTGAATTTTGCCGGGGAAAGGTTAGGCCCTGGACAAATTTTTGAAAACCCAAAAATGGACAAAATGACCCCCCTATAACTTTTGAAAATGACTATATATCTCGTTTCCAGTGTCACACTCTTGCTCAGGAGCCCAAATTTAGTGGATTTGCTTAATTCCAGGTCATCTCATGAATTTCCGTGACCATCTTTTGAGGTCCTCAAAAACCCAAAAATGAAGGGCCAAAGGTTATATAAGGAAACTGCTGCAAATTGCTTATTTTGCTTATATCTTTGCGCGTTTTGAAGATAAATCAATTCTGATTTTATATTCGTGTTCAGCGAGGTCTAAATGACCAGAATCATTATATTCGGGTGTTATTGGGAAATATAAAATGGAAGTTGCATTTTGCCGGGGAAAGGTTAGACCCTGGACAAATTTTTGAAAACCCAAAAATGGACAAAATGACCCCCCTATAACTTTTGAAAATGACTATATATCTCGTGTTCCAGTGTCACACTCTTGCTCAGGAGCCCAAATTTAGTGGATTTGCTTAATTCCAAGTCATCTCATGAATTTCCGTGACCATCTTTTGAGGTCCGCAAAAACCCAAATGAAGGGCAAAGGGTTATATAAGGAAATTGCTGAAAATTGCTTATCTTGCTTATATCTTTGCGCGTTTTGAAGATAAATCAATTCTGATTTTATATTCGTGTTCAGCGAGGTCTAAATGACCAGAATCATTATATTCGGGTGTTTCTGAGAAATATAAAATGGAAGTTGTATTTTGCCGGGGAAGGATCGGCCCTGGACAAATTTTTAAAAACCGAAAAATGGACAAAATGACCCCCCTATAACTTTTGAAAATGACTTTATATCTGGTGTTCCAGTGTCTTACTCTTGCTCAGGAGCCCAAATTTAGTGGATTTGCTTAATTCCAGGTCATCTCATGAATTTCCGTGACCATCTTTTGAGGTCCTCAAAACGCAAAAATGAAGGGCTAAGGGTTATATAAGGAAATTGCTTAAAATTGCTTATTTTGCTTATAT
The DNA here is from genome assembly GCA_000711775.1 of Oxytricha trifallax. Classification (NCBI taxonomy): domain Eukaryota; phylum Ciliophora; class Spirotrichea; order Sporadotrichida; family Oxytrichidae; genus Oxytricha; species Oxytricha trifallax. Next base: position 83,125 of record ARYC01002471.1, read on the forward strand.
CTTTGCGCGTTTTGAAGATAAATCAATTCTCATTTTATATTCGTGTTCTGCGAGGTCTAAATGACCAGAAACATTATATTCGGGTGTTTTTGGGAAATATAAAATGGAAGTTGTATTTTTTCCGAGGAAAGGTTCGGCCCTGGACAAATTTATGAAAAACCCAAAAATGGACAAAATGACCCCCCTATAACTTTTGAAAATGACTATATATCTGGTGTTCCAGTGTCACACTCTTGCTCAGGAGCCCAATTTAGTGGATTTGCTTAATTCCAGGTCATCTCATGAATTTCCGTGACCATCTTTTGAGGTCCTCAAAAACGAAAAATTGAAGGGCTAAGAGTTATATAAGGAAATTGCTGCAAATTGCTTATTTTGCTTATATCTTTGCGTGCTTTGAAGATAAATCAATTCTGATTTTATATTCGTGTTCAGCGAGGTCTAAATTACCAGAATCATTATATTCGAGTGTTTTTGGGAAATATAAAATGGAAGTTGTATTTTGCCGGGGAAAGATTCGGCCCTGGACTAATTTTTGAAAACCCAAAAATGGACAAAATGACCCCCCTATAACTTTTGAAAATGACTATATATCTGGTGTTCC
>ARYC01002472.1:0-48101 GCA_000711775.1 Oxytricha trifallax
ATAATTTTAAATTTCATTAACATTTATAGAAACTGGAAACAAGATGGAGTCTATGAATGATGCAATGAAGAGAATTTAATCTCAAGATTTAATAGGAAAATTCAGAAGTAAGGAAGATCTTTACAGATACTTGGTATAGCAAGGTAAGTTTTCACTTATAACTAACTTATTAACCATAGTTGGATTGTTCTTGCCAACACAGGAGGGAACAAAAATATCATTCTTAAAAGCATTGTTAAATGAAGAGAAAAAAGCTTTTAAGTCTAATGAAATTAGAATGATAGAGATACCAAACTACCCTGAAATATCAGTGACAAACCTATATGACGATGCTATGAGTGATTCGGAAGTAGCTCTCTGCCTTCCATCAAAGCTACAGCTCTCTAATAAGTTGCCAGAGAGAAACTTCTTCTTTGGTGTTCTTGGAACTCTGAAACCTGAGTACTTAAATGAAGTTATTTAAGAAGCTCATAAGAAACGCTACAGCATCTCTCCTTAAAAAAAGAGAAGCAAGGTATTAAAATAAGTGACACCTTGCTGTACAAACTTCAAAAGCATCCTTTCATCTCAAGTAAGCTTAGTCTTCTAACTTTATATAAAAACCTGATACTGCTATATACTTGATGAAAGAGCGCAGCAAATTAATCAGAGAGAGAAAGTCTCAAGTAAAACATGAATTGAGTAAGAGGCTTTTCAAAGTTTTATAAAAGCTAGAAGAGATGAACATAGATGCAGGGGCTGGCACTAAGAGAAGAAACATAGGCCCAAGCAAGCCTTAAGAGGAAGAAAAGAAAGAGAAGCCAATTCCCTTTACAGGAAAATTTAATATGTGAACTTATTCATTCGTTTAAATCTAAAACTTATTTATAAACACAAAATCTCCCTTCTCTTGCACGTACTTTAGCTTTATCATCGCTGACTCTCTTAGCAGCACTCTTAATAAAATCTACTGTATCTATCTTTAAGTCCTGCATCAAGTGATAGAGTAGCAATTTCTTATAATGACCTTTCAATAACCCCCAATATAATTCAATACCATTGAACTGAGGACTGTAGGGAACATTAAATACAGGTGTTATGTTTAGCCTTTCATATTCCTTCCTTGTGTCTTTAGTTTTATGGACAGATAAGTTATCTACAAACAGAATAATCTCTTAGTCGGCGTACTTATCTCTGAGTTAATATAAGAACTTTATGTATTATTCGGTCTTTATTGAGCGAGGGTGGATAACATAAGTCTCGAGGCCATTATCTTCGCTTATTCAACCAAGAATTGCATGAGTTTAAACCTTAACCTTTTAATCATATACTTCAATGTTGCTATATCTTTTATACCAAGACCTTGATATGAAGGTATTAAACGTGAATACTGCCTCATCAGCGTGTATGAACTTAATATTATTAGTAATAGCCCTCTGCATTTAATCGAATATATACTTTAAATTATCCTTATAAAATGGAACATTAAAGTCAATCACTCTCTTAATGCGATTGACTGTCTTGTAAGATATTCCGTTATTTTTATATATGTTAGCTATCGATTAAGCAGATATGTGAAGCTCAGGAAATTGGCGATGAAACATCACAGCCCTCTAGGCTAGAGAGAAATGAGCCCAGTATTTAAGAGTCTTATCATTAATAAGATAGTCAATATGATGCTGCTAAAATTTTCGAGGTCTTTTAGGCTTAGAATTAAGCTGCTATCTCTTTAAATTCAATGCTAATAGACAATGAGACCTCACAGTTGCAGGAGATTTATGGAGCAGTCTTGCAATAGATGTATAATTCAGAATTGGCTAGAGTTATTCACTATATTTATCACATCCATAACGCAACTTAAACAATAAATCTATATACTCGCTGTTATAAACTGACCCCCAACCTCGCATTTACTCACTTAAAATACTAATATTTAAACATTAAACCCCTACATAAACCCTATTAAAACCCTAATAAAGTATGCCACTAATAGTCTACTTATATCAATCAAAAACTCAATCAAACTACTGAAAGGGTTTTTGGGTTTTGATTCTGAAACACTCTCTTGTTATTAAAATCCAAGGAATAGTAAGAATATACAAAAAAAAGCATTTCAATAAGCATTATTAAAATAATGAAAATTACGATTCTTTAAATTGGAGGAAAATATTATTTAAAATTTAAGAGAGCATATTCTGATTTAAATCTACACAGAAAATTATTCTGTTTCAAGTACAATTAAATAAACAATAAGTTCAAATCAATTACTATTTAATTTTCAATAAATTTAATAACTTTAGTAAAAATTATAAATTATAAAAAATGTTAAAAAATACCAAATAGTTACAACTATGAATGGCAACCTCAATGTCATTAACACCAAACGTAAAAAATATTATAAAATGCTGAGCAAACATCAAGATCAAAATTTGAAGATAAAATTTATTCTAACTAAAAAAAATAATTAGCTAAATATGCCCAATTATACAATATTAAGCAATTATAGTTATGTGAATAATCAGCAAGAGTTGTTAAGAGCTACCATGAAAAAGTCAACGGTAATCATAAGAATAAATAAGCTAATAATATATATAATTTCTTATATCTGAAGAATAATTTTAATAATGCATTTCTAAACACTTTAAGATTGACTTAAGTACTTTCACAATAATTTTCATCAAGTTAAGTTTTATCAGCAGTATATTTAATTTAAATAACATGGAATCATATAAATAAAAAAAAAGTGGTAAAACTTAGCAATAATAGGTAGCAATTAATATAAAAATAAAGAATTAATCGGCAAAATCCATGATTACTCAACTTATTATTGATCTTTTCAGTCCTGTTGTATTTTGAATGTTTTCCTGGTTCATTTTAAAATTATATAATAATAATTTGAAGCATTTTTATATAATAATGATGAATAGAATCATCTTTAACTACTTTTATAAAAGTAGTTACGTACAATATTATGTATAATAACAGCTCGTTATATTGTGATTTTTAATTTTTAATCATTTCTATAACATAAAGTTTTACTATCAATTTCAGGATTCAAACACAGTTTAATATATTTATAAATCCTAGAAGAATTTGTAGAATCTAATTAAAATAATTAAAAATACATTAGTACTATATATAATAATTTTTATAGAAATATATAAATTAAATAAAATTATTTATGAAGAAAAAGGAATATAAATATGAAATATTATTTACATAATTGGCGTTAACCAATGATTGCTCTTAATATAATGCTAATCAAATTTTTTATATATTCCAAATAAATTTAGAAAAAATAAATGAGAATTATATAAATTTAATTGTTTTTGATTCATGAATCGTAAAGTGATTAATGAAATAAATCTTTTGGAAGAATTACCATTATAAATATTTCCTTACTTACTATATTTATGATAAATATTTTGCATCAATGATGATATTTATTAACTTAATTAGTAAAGGTATTCGAACTCTACCATAACAAATTATTATAGAAAAAGTCGTCCGTAACTATTTTTTTGAAAAGAAGTTACTGACTATGTAATATATAATTAATGATTACAAAGACTTTTGACTGAACAATTTTTAATTTAATATTTTAATAAAATCCAAAATCCTATGATGGTCATGAAGTCAATTATAGTAAAGTAAATAAGTAAGTTATAAATATATAGTAATAAAGTAATAAAGTAAGTTTGAGAATCACTAAAGAACTTACTCTTGAAGTGAGTAAATTTTCTTGGTTATTTTATCATATTAAAAATTCTTAACTTCAATAATTATGAATCTAACTTGATCTTTTATCAAGTTGAATCTTTAAACAGTTTGAATAACTTCCTAGTGTAATCCTGGATTCACAAAAGAGTTTTAACTTGTTTGAATTTTATCTTAATTTTGTTCTAATTAATTGTTTTAAGTTTTCTACTGAAGGGTTTTTCATTCTAATTTTTTAATTTATTTTTCTCCAATATAGTAATTCTAGCATTTACTTGCTTAATATTGTTATTTATTATTTATAAGCTATCTTTGATGAAGATGAAGTTAGAGATATACTTGTTGACTTTATCAACAATAGTTTTAATGTTATTATCAGAGCTGCTTATATGCTTAATTTGGGACTTTTATATCGCTGAAATTTACTCTTAAAAATTCAATTATCTTTAGTAAAGTTAATTTATCTTGACTTAAGCTTCATCAACCTTTATTTTTATCATTTAATTTTACTTATAAGATTGTTTAAATGAACTGCAAGAAATTCTTAAGAAGCTATGCCAATAGTAGGTGATGCATTTCTTATATCAGTAACTAAAATCTTAAAAGCATCTTAAATCTCTTCTATTCCTTCTCTTACCTATTGTTAGATTTAATTGGCTTCAGCAGTTTTAAGAATTTTTCTAGCTCTTCTGCTCTCTCAATAGTTAATGTCTATTTTGATTAAGTTTCTCGTATATTTGAGTTTCTAAAAACTTAGGGATTTATACTAACAATCTATCGTACATATCAGACATAGCATTGATTGTCATATTATTTCTTTAACCTTAACCAAATTAAGATAAATCCCGTCTGAAAACGTTTGAGAATCTTCGGTTTCAGTCAAATTCTTATTAGAGCTTAATGATTTATAAACTGGCTATGTTTATTTATTTGCTTTTTTATATTCTTCTCAGATGTGCTTGAGTTTTATCACCTTCTATATAGTCAATAACTGGGATTTCTTTTTAATTATTTTTATTTGATTAATTTCCATTTTATTTAATTTAATCGTCTTTTTTTCCTGGGGAAGTTAGCTTAGTATAACTTTTTTCAATTATTTAATGTTGCAATCAACCAATACTTATGAGTATTTATTGAGTTTGTACCAAATCTTTTTTTGAGCAATTATATTTTAACAACTTTAAAAGTTTTATTCCCCATAATCTTTTGCTTCTTGATTTTTTACTCTAGTAATTATTTTAGTCTCTTCTTTTTTCAATTAATCCTGTTAATTTTCATTGAAAAATTCTGCTGTCTAACTTGAAGGTTCAGAGGATTACTTAATTTACTTTTGCTTTTATTAGCTATTTGACTTATTTATAGTCAATTGCTTAATCATTAGGTTTACTATTTTTCCAAATTATTTCCCCCCTTTTATAGTCCCAAAACATACTAATGTTAGTAGCTCCAAAGATAGTAGGAAAAGCTTCATGAAGTATTCATATTTAACTTAATAATAGTCTTCATTGGTAAAATCCGTATTTTTTATATAGATTCATTATTATTTAGTCGTTTTTATACTTAAAATTCTTATTAAATTATCATATTTAAAGTTTTTCAAAAAATTTAACTAAAATTTACCAAAGTCCCCTAACTTTTACCAAAGTCTGTTACACTATTTTTATAAAAATAAGAAGTTTTTTGAGTGAATAGATAAAATAAATTTTCCATCATAATTTTATTGTATTATTTCAAAAAATTGCTTGATTATTTTAATTTTCTCAAATTTATTTTCTTTAAAAAATTACTTCTTTTGCTTCTATAAAGATTTTAGAATTTTTTCGATATATTTTATATAAATTGGTGAATAAATATGATCCTAGTGCAATAGACAAATGATTTGAAAGAAAATCATAAAGCACTATTTAATAATGAGATTATTTGATTTTAATTATATTTAAAAAGTTAATAAGAATTTAAGGCTTTAATAAAAATTTGGGGAGGGAAATTTCCTGTATTTTTTTAACAAATGTAAAATTTATTAAATTTGAAATAAATTCAAAAATTTGATATTTTTTTGACCCATTTAATATTGACAGTATATAGTTCATCATTGAAGTAGTTCAAGAAAATAATGTCTAATTTTATATAGGAATGAAAAGAACAAGAAAAATTGATTCAAAATTTCAATAATAATTGAATAGAATATATGGAATTACTTTGATTACAGAGAGGACAATAAAATGGTTAAAAGACAGAAATCTGCAGAATTGTTGGAATTGAAAGTAAATCTAGAGTTGAAGGTGCATAGAATCCATGCTTATAGAGATATTGACTAATTGATTATTGTGCATTAATCTTTAAAAATTAAAAGTAATTATGAAAAATAAGTGGAAAAGTTAAAGTTTAAATGAAAATCAAATATATGAATGGGAATACTGATTGTGATATGCAAAACTTAAAATCTAAAAACAGTTACTGTACAAGCACACTACATATGATTTGTTGTTTAATCTTAATCATTCTTCTTCAGCGCCTAGTATTTTTGGAGCTTTCTGAAATATCTGTCAACTGCCACTCTTAGTCTTACCAGGTAGTCTAGCTAAAAAATAAAAAATTTATATATGTTTTCTGTAACTTACATTTATTGTGAATGACTCGGCATCTTTTGCACAGATATTTTTCCATTTTTTAATAATTCTAATTAATTTCACTTTAATTTATTGATTTCCTATAATAAATCGATAATCATCAATATTCTTGGCCATATTGACAATCAACCATTTAGTTCTAGACCTCCAAGGTGAACCCATATTTCAAATCTTTGCCAAGGATTGGATTAACATGTAGAGATACAACATCATGTTCAACTTAGAAGTTGGTTCCGTAAGTATTGAGATAGGGAAGCCAAGGATCACGATCAAGGAGGCTGAACTAGAAAGATACATGGAAAGGAATAATTAACTAATATGGCAACATATAGAAGAAGACCTATGCAATGGTTCAAAATCCTTCAACGCACAAATTTACCAGAGGGATGAAGTAATCATGAGAGATGACATTAAGGATCAGATTGTGAATGAAAATGAGGACTGTGAAGGGAATAAGTTGAGAATCGCGAGTGAGGAAGCGGGGAACCTTGAATATGCTGAGTTTCTAAAATGGCGATTTGCTTACATTTATACTTTCTGGTAAGCATCAAGTATTTTAAATTAAATTTAATTATCTCTATGTAACTAACTTCTACTACTTATCATCAATATTTATAACGATTAAAAAATAATTATTATAGCCATTAGCTGGCATAAAGTTATATATAAACAAAAATCAATAGTTTTTTGAAACATTTTGAATTGAAAATATTGGTTTCTAACTTAAGAAAGAGTAATTTTCTGACATCGTTTTAATTTACTAATATGCTTTTCTTATTAAAGCTGATTTACTACGTTTATATATTATAATTATTAAGCCAATATGAATATAAAAAATAAATACATTATGTTTTTATTTAGTATTAATAATTATAAAAAGTCTCAAATTATGGAATCCTAATATTCCTTTTGTAATTTATAATATATCTATCTGTAATTATGCTTATTTTTATGTTGATTTTTTAGAGTCCCTTTTTATCAAATATAATATTTTTTTATGCACAGATAGTGAATAAATGAAAAAAATCTAAATCTCTATTCTTTTAAGAACAATGTTCCTAAAATCTAATTAGAATTTGTAAAAGTTTATATCAACTTGTATATCATAATCTAATTTGATTTAAACTATTATCAATATAGTATTAAAATTATAGAATATATAATATACGATATTAATCATGTCCAATATTAGGACATTCAGTTATTAATATATACATAGTTGAAATTATCAATGCATTATTAGCTTAAATAACATAAGTAATATTCATTATTAGTAAAATTCGTATAAAATAATAAAATAAATGCCATTATATATATAAGAACCATTTTTAACAGGTTCGAAAATTAGTGAATGTTAAATTTAATACAAACTGCAAATTATTCTGATAAATATAAAATCAAAATGCGCCAGAGTGATCAAGCAAAAACCAGCTATTAAAGTAAGTAAAATTTAACTATTTATATTTGTATACATGAATATAATTTATTTACATCATCAAGTTGTTTCTAATGATATATTCACAAAATTCAAGCAATCTTATGTTTTTGAATATATATTTTATAAAACAAAACTATTATTTATGATATAAAAATAATAAAATTTGCTTAATTCTTGACTGTTTTTACATTTAAATTTGAAAGTAATAATTTTTATAGAGTCAGTGCAGATTTACCCTCACAGTTGTTTGTTCGAACAAATTGATCAATTTTAGAAATCATGAAAATATAAAAGTTATTAAATTATTAAAGACAGTTAGTATTTGAGAAATTACAATAGCGTTTTCTCATCGCATAACATATGACATTTATTAAATAAGTTAAAACTATTATATAATATTATATTTAATATCAGTTGTAATATATTTAAAGTTTTTTTTATTCAAAATCTTTTCTATTTTATCAATAATAAAGAAAGTATAATTAAAACAATACAACTAGTGCAGAAGTTGATTGTTAGTTGTTATAAGATTAGTATAATAAAAAAAAAGTGCAGGAAACTACCCTAAAAACATTTATATTTAAAACAAACTGGTGCAGGAAACTTCCTCCCTCCCCCAAAATTTTAAATAATCAAATTAATATGTTTAGCTCAAAGAGTTAAACCATTTTAGTTTAACAGTTATTATCTAATTAAATAGGTCCCATAATTTAAGGACAACCTTAGTCATCAAGAAGCCCATCATTCTGAAATAAATGAACTTACTACTTGCAGTTCATCAAATCATCAATTTGCTCTATCATTCCCTGAAATTCTTGTCTCATTCTTTCATTATTTTCAAGATACCTTTGTTTGCTTTGTCTGGGTTATTGATTGTTATCTTTCATCTCCTCATTAAAATTGGGTCTTTATATTCTTCTCTTCGCTGATTACTTAAGTAAGTATGCTGATCTTCAATTTTAAACTAAAAAGAGTTTATAAAATATTTAATATTACCGCTGTAGTTAATATAGTTATTTAAAGCCAAATAATTATGGCTTCATGAGTACGATCAAGTTGTTTGACTGATCAAGCCTTTGTCTTCTCATAATTTTTGTTTACTAAACCAAGCTATTTATGCCTACTTAGTATAATGACAACAATAAGTTGACAATCCATTTTTATCTAATTGGCGCTAGGCGAATTGGTCTGGCAAGCAAATTAAAAGTGAAGGCTTAGTTTAAGCATACTCTAGAAAATCTTCAGAAGTCAAACCCTCTATTTAAGGCACATCAGCAACTAAAACATCTGCTCTTTTTAAATACTATAAATTAATTATTCTCCCAATATTACCTCCTTGATTCCATTTATGATACTTCAAAAAAAAGTAGACATTAGTACAATTTACTTTTGGCAAATACGCCCCATACTCTTAAGTTAAGAAATCTTAAAGTTCCTATTTACTCCCAATTTTTCCCTCAATTAGTTTATGTTTATTTCTTAGAGTATCTATTCCATTAACTCAAAGTGTCAGTGTTCAATTTAAGAATAAAAATTTATTTTAAGTTTTTATTTAATTATAAATAGGCCTAAAATTATTATTATTATTAATAAATAGGGAGCTTAAATAACTTAAAACTTAAAGAAATTCCTTAAGAAATAATAACTTACCAAGAAAATTAGTTTATATAAAACAAAAATGGAAAACATTCAGAGAAGAGATGATTACAAATAAACATATATCAGAAGGTTTTTACCTAAGACTATAACATAGATAAGTATCAAGATCTAATAGTAGCTTATCAAATCAAAATAACTCCTAGTATTCAAACTAAAATTAAGATGATTGGAAGAGCAAAGTCACATCGGTAGTTTATATATAAGACTTTTAGAGGGAAGATCTCGAACTATAATAAATGAAGAATCTAGATCATGAGTATAAGGAAAATTAATTAGTAGAAAAAATTGAAGGAATACTCAATAATAAAAATGTCATTAGTGACCCCCAGAAAAATTGCTAAATAAATTCAATCAATTGAAACTTTTTCTTGTAGTATAAGTAAAGAGGAATATTAAGATTACTTTACAAAAGGCTATAAGCTCACCTCAATCATCAGTTAAAAGAACGAAGAGTTATTGTCATTTCGGATGAAATAATAAATGAAGTTAATGAAAGTGTATAGTAACTTTACAAAGATAATGTCTAAAGTTGATTAAAAAAATGTAGTAATAGAAACACATAAAATTGACAACTATGGTTCCCAAGAATTTAGAACAATAGGATCATATTTTTAAGAATAAGCAATAAAGAATCAGGAAACTTATGCCTCAAAAATTAAGCGATTGTATTTTGACGATAATCGCTCTAAACTTTCCCTATTAAAAAGATTCAATCTAAGCTGCACTTAACTAGACAATGCTCCTAATGATTAGATAGATTATTAGGACTTAAAGAATACGAAAATTTTATGGGAAAAAAAGCTAAAACCTTGAGCATATACAACAATATATAAATTGAGACAACATTTAGAATGCATACTATTATAATAAACTTAGGAAATTTGTAAAAGTATCAATGAAAATTTGAGTGTAAAAATCAGTAAAAAATAAGTTGCAAAGGCTAATGTAAAAAAAATGAAAATGAGTTATAAGAAAGTTTACAAAATAGATTAAAGAACAAATAACAAAGAATGTATAATATCTCGGCACTTTGCAGCAAGAGATTTTATAACTTAATCAAACTTATATAAATCTATCATAAATATTGATGAAAGTAGCATCTAATTATCTAATGATGTCAAGAAAAGTTTGAGTTTTAAAGGACTTAAGAACTATTCTGAAGTTTCTTAATGGCTCTAATAGGCTAATGTTACAGTAGGAATATCTAAAAAGGGGTATGTGTTTTTTTTAATGACTAAAGGTTACAATAACAGTAAAACTTTCTACAATTTATTTTTGGACTTAATTAGTATACTTGGCAAGTAAGAAGGAGAGTCGATAATATATTCCTTCTAGACATTGCTACATACTACTGCAGCTCATAAATAAAAAAAAATTCAGGATACTCTTAATAAGTATTTTTTACCTAAGACTTTATCATTTTGAAATTACCCCAATTGAAAAGCTTTTTTCTTTAATCAAGAAATCATGAAATCTTTTGAAGCGATAAAAAAGTATAATTTAAGTAATTTAGTCTATAGCAAAATAAATTACAAGCCTAAATTATAAATGGATTAGTGATTCATTCGATGAAACACTTAAATATTTATTAATGAAAAAAGTCTGAGTTTCACTTTTAATAAATAGCAAATACAAATTTAAATAAAAAAAAGTGAGTTAATGACCCTCATTTCATCCCCTTACCCCTAACTATGTAAATTATAATAAAATGCCCGGACAGGACATTCACAAGACGATTTTTAAGAACATCTAAAATCAAACAAAACTTTGCTTTGTTTTCTTTCTAGTATATAAATTTTCATCAATTTATACAAAAAAAATTACTACAATCTAGAGATTTAATTAAAATTTTCTTATTTTAAATGTAATTTAAATAATTTGAATAGTAATTAAATTATATTAAGAAAATATAAGAGTTTTTATTTTAATTTAAAAAAAATTTAACTTTAATTAATTTTAACTTATAGAATTTTCCCAGGATTAATTAATGTAAAGAAGAATTTCAATTGCTTTAACCAAAATATTAATATTTTTTTAAATCAAATTTTTTAAATTAATTAAAATTTGTTCCGACTGAGACCCAACTTCACATAAATCTGTTTTAAAAACTTTTGCAGATTACATTTAGATTTTAAATGCAGTTTAAAAACTTGAAATTTATTTCAAAAGTTTTTTTATAAAAGATTTATGCGAAGTACTATCATCTGATACTAAAAACATTTTAGATTATAAATTATAATTAATCTAAGAAACAACAATTTTTTTTTGATTAAACATTAAAGTTAAATAACATGTTTAAAAATTATTATACTATTTTTAGGAATTATATTGAAAGGAGATTCAATGGATAAAAATATTTTTATATAGAATTTAAGCATAATTGTAAATAAATAAATTTTTTAATAACAATAATTAATACTTAGAGAAAATAAATTTAAATTCATTTTTCTTTAAAAATAAGCATAAAAAATTGAATTACCAAGAGAATCGTGTCAAATCTTAAAAGCAAAGTCATATTAAGCATTAGTAAGAAGAAGAAAAAAATTGAATAATTTTATGATATTTTATAAATAAAAGGGTCATGTAGTCAACAATAGATGTCAAGAAGGAAATCGATTCAATTCTTGAAGACAAAAATTTTAATACGAAATAGGGTATTTTATGGGGTGGGGTAATGGATCTTGGTCGGAACAAATATTGATTTTCAAACAATTCTTCCATACCTCACATTTCTCAACTTTTTATCTTTAACTTAATTCCAAAGACAAATGTTATTCTCCTAATATTATTTGTCCTTGCTAAGACTTCTATAATTCTTTCTTTTGGAATTAACTGGTGGATTATTAAAAAAAGCTCATCTGGTTTTTGTGAAACTCTTCTTCTTGGAGCTTTAAATAGATCTTTTATTATATGAAGGTGCAGTTATTGAAAAACTTATCCTTTTGTCCCAATCAAGCAAATTTTATTCTGATGATACAAATAGTAATCAGGTCCTTCCTCAAAATTCCCATTTTCATAAACTTTTTCCTAAATCATCATGTCAATGTGTGAGTATTTGTGTTTTTTGAAAAATTCAAGCCCAAATGTTAATTACTTTTTCGTTACTCAGCAAAATAATTACTATTAATCCTAATTTTTTTTCAATTTAGAAGTTCATTAAATCATTCTTTGATTAAATATCATAATTGAAAATTTATCATTATATCAGGTAACGGCATATCTGAAATGATTACACTGGCAAGTTTTCCACATTCTTTACTGTTCCAACCAGAAGAGACCCCCTCCCACCCCCCCTCTCAGACCTAAAACGAGACCCCCCTCCCACCATAACTAGACCCCCTCCCACCTCAACAACATCCCAATTCATATGAAAATTTTGATTCTCGATGTTTTAATCATTTTCCTTAATGACATCTTGATCTCATAATATTATTTTACATAAAATATATCATTTTTTAAAAAATATTTTTCCAACAAATCAAATGTTACTCTTTATTAAGATTTCTTATTTTACAACTTTCTCTACGTCCGCCTACTTTTTATTTGGATGCTCCCATAGGAAATTTATTAAAAGCATATTTCCATTTGACTCAATAATGATATAATACAAAATTATGAGCCAACAAACACATACAACTAACTTTATTTAAAAAAGTCAATATAAACACTCTATTAATCTGTATTCGAAATATGATTAATTTTTATAATAAATTTTTTCTAATTTTATATAATTATTACTAATAATATTTTTATACAAACTAATAGTTATGGAAAAAATTCATTTTAAAAATAATAAAATAAAATCTATATAAACATGAATTATTATTTTCAAATAAAAATTAATATCTTTAAATAAATCAAGAAGTTATTTATATTTAAATCAGTCCCTTTATAAACTTATTAATAATTCATGTTTATATAGATTTTATTTTATTATTTTTAAAATGAATTTTTTCCATAACTATTAGTTTGTATAAAAATATTATTAGTAATAATTATATAAAATTAGAAAAATTTATTATAAAAATTAATCATATTTCGAATACAGATTAATAGAGTGTTTATATTGACTTTTTTAAATAAAGTTAGTTGTATGTGTTTGTTGGCTCATAATTTTGTATTATATCATTATTGAGTCAAATGGAAATATGCTTTTAATAAATTTCCTATGGGAGCATCAAAATAAAAAGTAGGCGGACGTAGAGAAAGTTGTAAAATAAGAAATCTTAATAAAGAGTAACATTTGATTTGTTGGAAAAATATTTTTTAAAAAATGATATATTTTATGTAAAATAATATTATGAGATCAAGATGTCATTAAGGAAAATGATTAAAACATCGAGAATCAAAATTTTCATATGAATTGGGATGTTGTTGAGGTGGGAGGGGGTCTAGTTATGGTGGGAGGGGGGTCTCGTTTTAGGTCTGAGAGGGGGGGTCTCGGTTGGAACACTTTACCAATCCATTTCTTCAGCATTAAGTAGATTTAAATTATAGGCTGAGTATTCAATGTTATTATCACTAATTAGTTTTTTAGCTTCTGTAAGCAATTTAATTTAGGTTTGTGATATTTTTTTCTTTCCAGATTTGATAATTTGCTGTTTAAGTATTCAATTTTTTGTTTGAAGTGCAGTAATTATTTACAACAACTCATTGATATCTTAATTCTTTTACTCTTTGAAATTATTGAATTCAAAATTTTTCTAAAGTAGCTATTAATCCAACTATTCTTTCTATAATTTAATTTGGGATAGCCCATACATTACTTTGTGCTTTCTTTGTCTGTGTTTTTCTTTGGCATCATAGGATATATGCGGTTTCTTGCAAACTTCCAATGCAAATTTTTCAAATTTTTGCTTTTTTTCGTTTTCAATTTTTATTGAATTTGCCAAAAAAAGTTTTTGTATTTTTGTAATATTTTATTTCTTTAAATCCTAGGTCCAAATATTGAAAGTTTTTCATTAAATTTTTTAATTTCATGCTGTTATATATTTAAGCAGAATCAATCATTTTAAGTTTAGTAAGTTTCACTATAAATTATTTAAGCAATATTTTCAATTAAAAATTTAGTCATCATAGTTTTTACTGAATATTTATATATCTTTTAGAAAACTCAAATCTTGTAAATCGATGAAACAACGTTTAAATCTTACGTACAAAGACACAATGCATGGTCAAGTAAATCATAAAATATTGTGTTAAACAACATGAAACAAAAATAAAATATAATATTTAATACTTTGCATCAGATTCTAACAATGAGTAGAGTAATACTTAATTGCAAAGCGTTCAATAAAAAGATGAAATTTTAATTGTGTTTCGAATAACTCTAAGATTATAACAATAATCATTAAATTATAATATTTATGGATAATCTTAGAGTCTATTGAATCATGGCAAGTTTAACAAAAAATAAATAACTACGAAGATTCATTTAACTCTATTTATTATTCGATTTTTATTGCCTAAAAAAATAGTTGATCAAATTATAAAAAATATAAGTTAGCAAAATCAATTCTCAATTCTTTGAGATTAAGTGTGTAGAAATAATAATTTAAAGTATTTATAAAATAGAGAAATCATTAATTTAAAATTGATTGGGCAAACATTATAATTTAAAAGAAGACTATATTTAATAGAATGAATAGTGAGTCAATATAAATTAATTAAGGAATTAATAAGTAAAGCTAATTAAAATCAAATATTAAATTTCAATTTTTTATCACTAGATTGTTTTATTTCTTCTGCATCATACTCTTTAACTTCCCGCATTTAAACATTAGTTGGTCAGCTATTTGACTTTTACAAATCAAATAACTTTCTTTTTTTTGGTAGATTTTCTCCTTGATTTAGATTATACTTTAAGCAATTATATCCCATTGTCTTTTTTTTCAATAAAAAAATATTTAAATAATTTAAAATAATATTACGTAAAAAAGGGCCTTTACTGTATTATTTAATAAATATCTTCTCTTATTGCAAAAGGCCATTGCTAATTTTCATTAAATTCTTGTTGATTCTTTAATTAAGCCCTCAAGATATTCAGTTGCGATTGTTCCAACAATTTTGAAACAAATTCTCTTTAAGGAAAATAGTTTTAGTAATCATAATATTTTTGATGCCTCATAAGATTAGCACATCGTAATATATTTTTTAATTAATTTTCCATTTTAAGTTCAAGGAAGCGTGGATAGTTAATATGAACTATGTCATTTTATTTTATTAGTATTTTAGCCCCTTAAAGAAAGTCTTTAACAAATTGTAAAGAGGTATTCTTGTACTAAGGCAAGCATAATCCTTCATATTAATAAAATAAATAAATTCAATATGGTATTTTAAAAATGTACCAATCCTATTTTGAAACTAATCATCCCTCTAATAATGTGACATCAACTTCAATAATATTTTCAGACTATTGTTTTTAAGTTTGTTAAATTTTAAACACTTATTTAATATATCTTTAAAAGATTTCAATAATTCTATTCAGTATTTTGAATATTTAATTTTATTCGGTCAAAAAATTATATTTATATTTCCGATAAAAATAATTTATTACCAATAATTTTACTTGCATCTTGGATTCTGAAGACACTTTACAGATTCAAATAGTATTAATAAATAATATAATAAAATCTTAAGTCTTATTCTTGAATTTACTATATTTATCAAATATCAAAGAATTTAGGTTGGTTGTATAAATTAATTAACTCATTAATTTAAGTTGCTAAAAAATGAATATCATCAATTGAACTTATAAATTCAAAGTTATCCCATATATTTTTAAGCAATTAAACAAAATTTTAATCTTCTTTATACTATCTTTTGTGATAGCTGAAAAATCTACCTGAGTCTTAGAATCTCTTGTAGTCTATTTTAAAAGATTTTTCAAGCGTTATTTCAATTTCTAATATGACAAGAGAGTAATGGTCTTGTCTGATGTCTGACATTTCCAATTACTTGAGATCGTTAGGGTGTTAATACTGTGTTAGAGGCATTTTACTTATTGAAATTCGAAGTCTATTGTTGAGGCATGAGCAAAGCTAGTTAGGATAATTTAGGGATTAACTTCTTGTGACTTAATCTTTATATTTTGTAGGGTGAGGTACCTATGGGTTATTCTCTATGAATGAAGCCCTTGAATAGCTTCAACTTATTAATATATTAGGAGCGATAGGTTGGTATCACTTTCTCTAGTTTTAAAAAAATAGTTGTTATCATCAAAGCGTACTCCAATAATGCAATCAAGATAATCAGCTTGATTTCTTCGAATTTGACTCTTTAATTTGAATTCATTCAAGAGCCTAGTAACTTTATTTAGGTTTTTATTGGAATTTTTTTTTCAGATAAATGCACAAGTCTCCATCTTGCTGATTAAATTCAATTTAATCATAAATAGTACTCCTATTTATGAGGAAATTTCAAAAACTGCTTTTAGTTTTCATTATACCATTTGACAATACTCAGCAAAAGGGTTTAATAAGTCCTTTATAATTCAATGTTTTGAATTATTTTATTTTTTCTGGCTTGATTATTCCATAATGACGACATTTTCTTCTAGATTTAAGTTGAAATTTTCATTTGAGATTAGTATTATATTTGCTTATTATGACCTTGAAATTTATGAAGCTTGACTGAAAACAATTACTTAGTTGCTTGACGTATATTTTGTATTGATGCATTGACTGGTTTTAAATCAGTTCAAATTCCCGTCGTTAATTTTTAAAATTATAATAATTATCTTGCTTCATCTCCAACTTTCCAAATGCTAGTGATGAAGCTTTAAAATATATAATTAAGTTTAGTATAATTATATAAACTATACAATTATATGATTAATTAATGGTGTAAGAATTATATTTAAGGATACAGTTTAATTCACAAAATAGTTTATGTGGCATTTACTTATTCAAAGTTTGATCATAAGTTATATTAGAAAATTTGAATCTTGAGTTCCTTTTTTAATTTTTCTATAATTCTATATATATATTTAAATAGTGCCAGAAAAAGATAGAAAAATTTTATAAATAATTCTTAATTTAGGGATTTTGTGGAAAGTAAATTATATTTACACAAAATTCATGAATCCAATAAATACCAAATGAAAAGTTTAGAAATCTAACGTAATTAGTAGAACTCTATAAAGAAAAATAAGATTCATTAATTAATTTAAGCGATAGTATTATAAGTTATTCTAGGTACCATATTATTTTATAATATTAATATTTATTTAATCATAAATAAAATTATTCAATGCTTGTATATATTATGCTTAATTGTTAATTTATTTAAAATCTTTTATAATTTAATTTAGTTAACTGTTTAATATGTTATTTTAGTATTAACTAAAAATTTATATTATTAGAAATATTAAAAATGAAACTAGCTTAAAAATATTAAGATATTGTAGATCTTTGCCCTTAAAAATTTTAAAGAGAATTTGAATCAGTGATTTGATCTACTTGATTGTCTAAAAGAATTATATAGATTAATATTTTGTACATTTTTTATAGTATTGTGCCAAAGTTATTTCTTCTGAAAATGAACGAGCAAGCAATCTTTATCAGGAAAATGTTAAACATTCAATTCTTGTTGCTGGCACATCGCACATTTATATTTTTCTTGTCGCTAAAGTAAGGAGAATATACCTTAGTTTCTAGAGTGAACTATTTTATGTCTTTATAATTTTACTGAAGTGCACATTTCATTGCAAATCTCACAATTTGTGAGGTTTTTTGTTTAGTGATTTTGCTATACTCTTTCTTCTATTAATCATTGTTTCCAAGTATTCTTTGTAGAGTTTATGTTTTCAAGTTTCAACTTTGTTTCCTGTCAATACCTGTTCATGTATGTAGATATTATCTAATAATTTAAAAAAAACAATTTAATTAAATAGAGAAAATAAACAAAAAGCGGGCAAGATGGAAGAGAAGACACAGCCTTGGAGGAAGTACCAAAATACGCAAATGAGAACAAGGAAGCCACACCAGACAATCAAAAATCATTAAAAGACTATTTTGAATGTTTCCTAAAATCAATCTCACACATACCCAATATCCTAATTCAAGCATAGTAATAATTTAAAATACTCAGACAAGTTTAGTCTTCCACAAGAAAATGAGCGACATCTTCATTTTTAATAACTAATAAGAGAGATGAAAGGCTGGGTAAAAAGAAACGAGAGATTTCCAGAGAACCAAAGAAATAAGATAAGGACATAAATCATTAACAATAAGAGGCAAATGATGATGAAGACCTTCGAATTAAGCATTTGAGTGCAAAAAGTAAGAGGATAGAATTCCAAACTAAAGTAAGATTAAATGATGATAGAACTGGAAGGCAAGAAATCAGACTTCATAGAGCTGGTAGATAAAGATTACAAAGAATGATTGCTTAGACCTAATTCGCCAGGAATGGCGGCGGATTAACTCTAAATGGCGGAAAATTCGTTATATAAACCATCAAAACTCTAGGATTATTCCTAACTTGGAACATTTTGAGTATAGGGCTTCCCTTTACACATTTTCAAAGTATACATACCACCCTACTGAAACGAGGAAGTCAAGGAATTACATAATAGGCTACTTTATATTATAAATTCATTAAAATATAAATGTAAGAATTAGAAAGTCTTCGTAATAGGAGACTTTAACTATTGTATCAAAGAATTAAGCTAAAGATTACATAAAAAAAGCCTGGTTTAATCCATTCTTTAAGGAGTTGAAACTAATACTAAAGGGAATTTATTATATCAAATCTTTTCAAATGTGGAAACGACTTGCTAGGGGACGGCTTCACTAAGACTAACTGACCACAAACTCATCTTAGCAAAGATGAATATAAAATACTTGGAGAGAGATCTAAAACTCACTGATAGAGAGAAAAGCTACAGAGTATCAGACAATAGGAAACAATGTTGGAAAACATTTGTTAAAGAAAAGAGAGAGTTGTAAGAAGCAGAGTTGGACAACTCAATACAACAACGCTTTAAAGTATAGTTAATAAAACACAGTAAAATAAAGCATTGACACAACCAACCTCCAGAATGGATAATTAAGAGCAAAACTCACAATCCAAACAATACCTACAATGAAACGAAATTCTACTGGAACGAAGCAATTAGAGGCATGCAACAATGCCTGGAAAGGAACGATGTAAAAGGGTTTTTTTTTAAATTGTAAAAAGACTTACTAAAAGGAAAAGTAAACGAAAGTGATTCATGGACTCACATTAAACGAAGAGAGAATAAATTTGGGAGAAGAATCCCAAGAAAAATCATAAAATATTACAACGAACTTTACCAAGACAAGTGAGACACAAACCAAAAGCTTAATCGAACAGGAGACAAAATAATGACCAACGAAGAAGAAACATAGAATTATTGCAACTAGCAGGATATCGAAAGGAGCATGAGAGATACAACTTCAACAAAACCATTGGCCCCGATGGATTTGACGGAAAAATACTATAAAAATCACCGAGGTTCCTAGAGATTCTAAGCTCAAATATTATAAAATGGATAAACTCAGGAGAGATTCCACAATATCTGAGATATCCTATTAAGAAAAAAGTTTGGAGATTCGTTTCCCGAGATCAATAACACAAGACCTATAGTGGTGAACTCACATATAAGAAAGATTATTGAAAAAGTCATCATAACCAAACTTCAAGGAAATAATAGTGAACTACTAATGACAGGAAACTACCAAAGCGGATTTAAAGAGAACAAGAGCACCAATCTAAACCTGATAAGGCTATTGGAACATATTATAATTTCTAGAAAAAAAGAGCAAGAAGAGAGAAGCATATCTATTAGTGGACTTACAGAAAGCAAACGATTCAGTCTTGAATGACAAACTAATATGAATCCTTAAAGGTGGATCAAGAGGTGATATTGACAGGGGGTGGCTAAACTTATCGAAGACCTGTATTCAGACAATAGAAATAAATATGAAGGAGAGTATAGAAGGAACTAAACTCCCTTATAAAATAATGCAAACTTATTGCGTTCGCCGAAGACATAATAATAAACATCAAAGACTAGTAATAATTCAAAAGGGTATTAGAATGCTTCAAATAAATAGAGAGAATTCACAACCTAAAACTAAACATGAAATAGATAGTTTTCTTAAACGACTCCAAGCAATTCGAAAATCTAGACTAATAAGAGGGATTTAAGAAAGTAAAAGAAACTAAATACTTAGGGATGACCATCAATCTAGATACTTAGGAACTCTTAAGAGGGACCTGGAATGAGCTAAAAAACAAAGGGAGCTCTACTAAAGATTAGAGAAGTCCAATAATCCTACGATATGTGACACAATTATGGTAGCTCAAATAAGATCCCTGCTCATCTACAATTAAACCTTTTGATAGCAGCCAACAATCTGAAGATAGAGGAAATAGAAAAAAATGGAAACTTAACTTAAGAGATTTGCATTTAGGACACTCAGAATCATCCCCAACATAATTCTAAGAAATCATCCAGCTTAAGGTTAGAAGTACCTCAGACATTATTAAAGAACTAGTTTTTAAAAAAACTTTAGAAAAACTAAGACACTAAATAAATGAATTCTAGGAAAAGAATGGTGAAAAAAGTCAACTCATAAAAAAACAAACAAAAAATATAAAAACTAAGAAAAGTTAAAAAATATTTATCACAAGAAATGTCATGGATACAATGATGGCTATTAGTCAAGGAAGAACTACTGTGAGCTATAGGATGAGTCATTACTGCAACATTCATAAAAAAATCGTGGACAAAAATCACTTGAGAAGCTGCATCTTAATAAATTAGGCAGTAGATCGCATAAGATTATACAGTTTGATTAGAGAAACTAGAATCAGTCAAAATAGTAAAAAGAAATCGCCAATAAATAAATTCTTAAAATACAAAAAAGTTATAAATAAATCATAGTCCAAGCATTATTATAATTATTTTCAATAAATTTACTTTATTTTGATTTAATTATATAAATGGGCCCAAGTGATAAATATTATATTTACAACTTGCGCCTATTTCTATATATTAATAATATATTAATCAAGTATAATCAAAATGGGGAGATCGTTATAAAATAATCAAAAATGAAATCAATTAAGATTATGTTCAAATCAAAGTATACTAATGTGTTTCAAACTGTCGAGATTATGAACTAAGATTAGAGATTTTAATTATCAATATTAGTGAACTATTCATATTTAAATTTAATTAATTATTAATTTAATCAACATTTTCCAACTCATTTCTATTTTAGGCCAGTGTCTTTTCTTCTCTTCTGATGACTTTCATAGCAATCTTTTCTTGTGTTTTTATGATAAAAAAATTTAGATATCTTCAGGATATCTTCCTTGAGTTATCTTCAGGATATCTTCCTAAAAAAAAATTAAAATAAAATATTTACAAGAATTAGTAATAGCAACAGCAGCAATAACAGCAGTAATAGTAAAATTAATAGCAACAATAACAAAATCAATAATACTTACACAGCTGTTGAAATTCAAAAGAATTTCAAAAATTTCAAATACTCATTAAATTTCTATCACCATCGTTGATTTTCCATGCATTGTTCATCATAAGTTTACAAAACTAAGAATTTTAATAAAATTGTATTTTTTCAAAAAAATCCCAGCTGTGTAAGTATTATTGATTTTGTTATTGTTGCTATTAATTTTACTATTACTGCTGTTATTGCTGCTGTTGCTATTACTAATTCTTGTAAATATTTTATTTTAATTTTTTTTTAGGAAGATATCCTGAAGATAACTCAAGGAAGATATCCTGAAGATATCTAAATTTTTTTATCATAAAAACACAAGAAAAGATTGCTATGAAAGTCATCAGAAGAGAAGAAAAGACACTGGCCTAAAATAGAAATGAGTTGGAAAATGTTGATTAAATTAATAATTAATTAAATTTAAATATGAATAGTTAACTAAAGTTGATAATTAAAATCTCTAATCTTAATTCATAATCTCGACAGTTGAAACACATTAGTATACTTTGATTTGAACATAATCTTAATTGATTTCATTTTTGATTATTTTATAACGATCTCCCCATTTTGATTATACTTGATTAATATAGTTCTAATTAAAATTAAAAAATTAAAAAATTTGTTTAATTTATTAAATTATATTTCTATCATTATGAAATGAAAGTATTTACTGTTTATATTTTAGTAAATTTAATTATTTTATACATTGAAAGTTATTTTATTATAGAAGATTTGTTAATTTTATTAGATAAATTTTTTTTAATTATTCATGTTTTTATTTATAAATAAATTAAACTTAATATATGTTAAAATCAAACTTCATTTCTATATTTAAAAATGAATAAGCAGATTTATATATAGTAGTAATAGTATATAACTTTAGGTACATTACAGATTTAAATATATAATTAAAATATTTCAAAATAAATAACTCAAATCTCAAAAAATAAAAATTTTTAGAAATCAATTCATAAAAATATATATTTTTTTATTTATAATCTAGAATATTTCTAATAAATATAATTAAAAATATTTAAGTAAGTATATTATTTGTAACTGTATAGTTAAGAATTTGAATATTGACGATTTTTTTACTATTTTGACTGAATCATTGACATGAATGCCAAAACTCAGATAGAAATACTAGCTAATATGGCCTAGCTAGATGAAAGAATAAGAAAATTATAACTTCAAGAAAATTACCAAAGGGTGAGAAAACTCCTTAGGGTGACATATATCAAGAAGTCAAAGATTTAACTCGATGAAGAAAAGATAATGGATGAATGAGGAGAGTTAAATGTTAAATTGAAGAAAAATAAGAAAATTGAGAAATAGAAATAAGTGAAATCAAAATTAAAATCAAAATAATTAAAATTAATTAAAGAAAATTAACAAAGTCATTCATATAAGTAAATGAAAAAATCTGATCACAAAGATAGCCATCACCAAAGAAAAAGTAACAAGAGGGACATGATTTTCGACAGAAGAGTACTACCTAATGTTCAACCTCGAGATTGGGTACATCTAGATGGAAATAGGAAGTTCCGGAATAGCGATAGAAAAAGAAGAGGTCGGAAGAATCACTGAAAACAAAGACGAAGTACTATGGAAATGGGTGGAGCAAGAGATGGACACAGAGATGATCAACCAAATTTCTCACTTAGACATGTGGGACGACTTAGTTCTGAAGAACGGAACACAATTTTAATAAGAAAAAAAGAACATCATCAAAAAAGGCAAATTCAGCGAAGCCGGAGTGTAGCTTGGAGATGTTGAATGGTAGTTATCCAACGACGGAACAAGAATCTCATAAAGGACTCAAGATGGAAAAGGGGAGCGAGATTATACAAGAGATGACCAACATCCCTCAAGGGCAAGAGATAACTAAGACTTATGAAGTTGAGAAGATTAAACAGGAAAAAGAGAAAGACCCTGAAGATAAAGATTAAAATCAAGGAGAAAAGAGAGATGGGGAAATTGAGCAGAAGTTAGAGTAATGAATTACATAGTTGCACTATTTTCAAATTTTCTCAATTAGATTATTATTTATTTTACTTACCTTAGTGATTTACTAAATCACTTACTTACTTTAAATTTTATTTTTGACTCTTCTGAATCCTAAGACGAGTTTGACTTTGAATCGACTGATGGCAATGAAGATGATTCCATAATTAAAGTTTGAGAAATTTTATTAATTAAAACTTAATGTTAAATAGGTTAAAATATTTTAACTAAAATCATCATAAAGTTGTGGTCAAATAAAATATTTCTAAACCCAGAAACCCTAAGGTACATAAAGTCTATGTCCCTTTTTTGTCATCGGTTTAAATTTTTTAAAATTCTTATCTTCAAATAAAATTACGATGAAACATAGTTTAATAGAGTAATATCCAAATTAAATTTGATAAATATGTAGTATAAGCGAATTAAATTTAAAGACTTAAACTTTTCATTCTTACTAAAAATATTTAAGTCTGAAGTATTTTCAAATTAAATATTATTTAATAGACTTACAAGGTTTATAGAAAGTAACAGAAATTTCGTGAACATAAGCAATAAGTAGCTTGAGGGGCATCTGAACACTAAGCAAGACTGGTATTGCCACTTCAAATATTAATGTAATTTTTCAAGCTTAAATTCCATAGTGAGAATTCACATGTCTAGTTTTAAAAATCTACTATGCGGTTCATTAAAGATGCTTTAAGCTGCAAGAAAGAATTTATAAAATCTGCAGACATAATTTATGTTAATGTTCCTAACTTTTCAAAGCTTTCAGTAGCAAGTAAAAATGCTCTTTTTAAACATGATAAAGTTATAAATAAATACCTAGGAATATACGAAGACGTAAAAGAGTTACCTGACAAGCACTTCTTTTTTTAAATAAGGTAAAATTTTTTGAGCGTAAAATGAATTCATATTAAATACAAAATTTGAATATTTAAATGTATAGCTAGCATTTTCTTAAACAAGGTGACAATGACTAATTATTTAAATTTCAGCTCCATTTCGATTTTTTCCCAACAAGTCTAGCTTTCCTTTAATATGTGTGACTATTAATATTAAACTGACTTCTTATATTCAAGCTCAAAGGCACCAATGCTTAAAAGTTAATCTTTCAAATTTGAACTATCATTCTAAGTTACTATTTCCCTCGCTTTTTAAGAAGTCTTAATTAATACTTAAATTTAGATTAAGAAAAGCGCCTTAATTCTTGCTCATTTTGTATAAACTTTCTGTGCTTTGATTATTGTCATTTTTTATCTCAAAGTCCTTATTATTTCATTAGGTGATCACTTCCAATAAATAGTATCAGTGGAAAGCATCTTGGGGAAATTCAAAAAAAACTTTGATATAAAATGAGACAAAAATCTCAATATTTAGGGTATTCTTCAATTAAGACTGTGGTTTTTTATTTAAGAATGAATTAAGATTTAATTAAGAATTCTCATAAAATCTTATTAATTTAATTTAAGAATTATAGCCGCCAAATTAAGTTTGAGGTGCAAAACATAATGAGCAAAAAAAATAAAAGCAATTCCTCTTAGCAATCCTTCAGCGACTACGATCATCACCAAGATGTACAATCGCCTAGATTGTTAGAAAGCTCCCAGAGCAACCTTGGCATTCACACTCCTGGATTTAATGACATCAAACACTTCAACCAAAAAGACCCTTCAAGTTCGAAAAGGCGCGGAAGAAAGTCCCTCCTAAAAGATGCAGAGTACCCAGAATTAATAGAGAAAGCCAAACTCATTCTTCCTTCAAATAACTACAACGTTGAAAAATTGCTCGAGCTAGATGAATTCAAGCCTCTCAAAGACTCAAAGGATCTGCCAAGGTATATAAGTAAATATATCTTAAATAAAACTTCCAAGTCTTTCTCAAAATCAGTAATAGCTTAGTCTGTGAATGGCTTGGAAATTCCCAAGAAAGTTAGAGTAGATATGAGCGCAATGTAGTAGATCTATGTGCCTTTCAAAACTCCCAGAAATGATATCTTTAGTTCCTAAAACTCTCTAACCCCTTAAGCAAATTATGGGGCCAAGATATAATCTGAACTTACTTCTAATTATCTGAGAGAGTACATGCTTTTAAAACCACAGGAAAGGTATGAGTTTATTTAACGAATTTGTGAGAGAAATAGTTAAAGCTTGCTTGAGTTTTTGATAAACCTCAAGACAACGTGTTCATCTACCTTTTGCGATGGAATTTTTAGTTTAATCCACGAATTAAACTAGAACTTGAAGCTTGATTTGCAAATCAAAACAAGACTCTTTGTATAGTCTCTGTTATACTACAGAAACGAGCTCATTCAAATAAATTAAGAGCTACTCAAAAATTCAATGACTCTCCTTGCTCAAAGGCCTAACTCAGAATAGACACTGGGACTTGCGAATTACATATTTATGAATGAAGTTGAGTCATTTTCTTAACTCCAAGAAGAACTCGTACTGCTTGATAGTAAGAACATAGGAATTATACCTTTGATGGTTGGCACCTTCTCTTAGTACAAAGTAGATCCACAAGTTATTAGACTTCTTCCAAATACATTGCAATGTCTAAACAAGCCATTCATTTAAATCCTAAAATATAACCAAGGACTAAGGCTTGTGAGCGAAATACCAATTAATGTTGTTGGTGACTTTGTATAGATTTGTGCTTTGTGCCAATCGAGGAACTATTAAGAGTTAGACTTAATGATTAACAACATTAAGGATATTTTCATTTAAAAGTGGGACTATTTGGACTAGGCGGATTTCTCAATATTAATTGCTTAAATTTCTGTCGAACTTAAAGAAAGAAATCCAAACTGGATTGGTAAAATTCCAGAGATTCTTGATGTTGTTAAAGTAAATTGTATTTATCCAAATTGAGAAAGGTATCAAGGGTAGGCCAGATATCATTGCTGACCTAGTTAATGGTAATTAGGATTCGATAAAGCAGATTCTGAAAAACCCCAAGCAAGTAGAAGACCTCTCAGGCTAACAGTTTTACAAAATGGTTGGGAAATTTAGAAAATTAAACAAAGGAAACAAATAGGTTTCTTAGTTTTGCTGTGATTTACAAGAAAACTTGACAAGATAAGGTGAGCAACTTAAGGGCTTAGAACAAGCACTTGGACTAAATCTTCTATCACTTTAAAAACTTTGTCTTAGTTATGCCTTATGGTCCCCAGAGAGGTACCAGTTTCTACATTTTGGGATTGGTAACGGAAAAACTTTGTTATGTGCTATGATAGCTATTATTCTTACCAAAGAAAAGCAAAAGAGCACTATTATTTTGGGTAAGAATGACTATCTAATCCTAAGAGATGAAAAAAGATTCTAAAATATTATACTCAAAAGCAAGCTCAACGTTAACTATAACTAGTTTGAAAACTAGTTAGGGGTTTATTATATGACTTAGAAATACTTTGAAACCTAGATAAGCGATAAAAAATTTTAGACCTTTGTTAAAGAATCCATGCTAATCGTGGATGAGTATGATTGGCTAATTTTTGAAGGATCACCACTGTTCATGAGCGATTGGATTCGATACTTTAGATTCTCCTCTCAGCTCATATGTCTTACAGGCTCAACTTTAACATAGAAAGAATAAACTTGCCTTGAAATAGCATTTACCCAGAAAGAAATAAACTTTCCAAGCCTGAGTTCACTTAAAAGTGATAAAAAGTCTCACTTAAGTGATATCTTATTTAATTCTAACTAACTAGAATACTGCAAATATCTTTATGAACTCTGCTTAAAACAAACATTGCTAACTCCTGTAATTATTGTAGGTGGTGGGACCTGTTAAATAATTGAATCTTACTTCAAAAGATTTAAAGAGCTATAGTTTCATAGCATGAAAGGAGTAAAGGGGTCGAAGGCGGATGCCTACCTTGAAGGCAGGTTTAATGTTAAAAATGCCAGCAAAAGATTTAGCGTACTTCTACTTACAGATGTCTAAGGCAGAGGAACAGATTTACCCACTTCTAAGGAGATTGAAGACAACGGAGGATTGTATCTTGTCATAAGTGATGTATTTTCCAAACGATCCACGCAGCAAATCGTTGGAAGAGTGGGCAGACTAGAAAACAAGGGACAATGGAGGCATGTCTTGTTAATAAGTGGCTCATTGGATACTGTCGATTAAGCTATTTCATACAGACAAGACTTTCTTGAGAATGAAAGTCATATTAAATTTTCAAAGCTCTAAACTTTATTAAGCTAAGACTATGAGTAGAAGGAAATAAAGCAGGAAGATTATTAAGCTGATCAGGCTGATAAAAGATCTAATGAAAGTATCTAAGAAGAGCAAGAAGAAGTCAGCTCGTTTGATGATGGCAATGTGATGATGCAAATGGAGCAAGAACAAATTGATTTGAATGACAACTCAAAGCTTCATTTAGCTCAGGATGGAAATATCGTGGAATAAACTCACTCAGACATCAAATGGAACCAGGAAAATCCTTTACTTGATCAGACACTCATTAATCCACTCATGATATCTGAAAATACTTAGGAAAAGGTAGCAGGAGATATGAGTTAAGATAAAATCAAGAAAGCCATCAATGGACCAAGCAAGGGTAAAGATAAAGGAAACCAAAAGCCCATAGCACTTAAAAGAAAACAAAAAGAATAGGATAAAGACTTGAAAAATGAAAAGAAGAAAAATGCACAGTCCTAAATCGAAGGCTTGACATCCCAGAAGAAAGAAGACTTTAAGTTTGACATTCCTGCCCCGCGAAGACCTACTGTTCAAAGATCTGAGGGGATCAAGGGGAATTTGCTCTCTAAGAGAGTGACTAGAAGTAAGGCTCATAATTGAAAGCATGGAGAAGGATCTCAATTCCGTTTATCTGCTCAACAGAGAGCATTGATAAAAGTTTGCATTACTTAAAATTAATTTTACATTTCATAAAATCATAAACTTAATATATTGTTAACCTTAAATTAACATAAAATCAGTTAGGTTGGTTGTTAAACTCGGGGGCCTATACAAGAGGGTTGCCTTCCTCATTGATAATCCCCGCCTAGTGCAACGACATAAATAGGCCCTTGTAGTCGGACAGCTCATCTAGTTGCTCTCTGAGCTAGTTCATTTCTTCCCTTACTCTTTTGTTTTGCTCAAAGTATTTTTGTTTACTCTGATTCATCAGTCGCTCCTCCCCTTTGACCTCTTCAATTTCTTTCATTTTTCTTTTCCTCTGTGATGTTTATTTCAGAAGATAAGCAGAACGCCCTCTTTGCTCTAAAGTTAATTTTAAGAAAACAGTTCTTACAGCTGAATTGAAGAGAGTTGCTTAGGGCTTGAGCGAATTCAGGTCTCATATTTACCAACAGATTCTAGCTCATATTCATTTTATCTAGCCTCTATTGTTTGGCTGAATTAACCATTTGGCTTATCCCATTCCTATCAATCGTCATGAGAACATCACATATCCACCTTTTATCCAAGTGAATCCAGTCACATTGATCGGGTAAGAATTATAGCATGTCTTGCCGGTGCTCTGCAAATTTTAGAAAATCGTCAGCGCTGAGTCCCTCAATTTAAGGTACTGCAGTCACAATCACCTCTGTCCTTTTTATGTACTATTGGCAGTTAAGTAAAAGTTTCTTACATTTTTTTCTCCATTAATAATGTTCTTTAAGAAATAAACATTAGTGCAAGTAAGCTTAGGAAGATATGCGTGACAATCCTGTGTTAGAAAATCGTAAAGCTCTTTTTTACTACCAACCTTTTAGCGAATTTAATGTACATTCACTTAAGCCATGTTCATGTTGTGGTCCATATGTGCCTTCAATTTGCACTATCTTAGCTATTAAAATTTTATTATATATTAATTATTAAATAGTAATATATACTAATTAAAAAGGGCTGCTTAACTACATAGAAGAATGCTTTTTGGCAAAAGACATTTCTCCATAGAGAATTCCTGTTCTGTAATAAACAAAAAAGTTATTGCAAAAATGAAAAAACTTAAAGCTTTCAAAAACAAAATAACAAATTATTTTTAAAGGCCTCCTAGAGATACACGAAATGAAGAAGGCTTTGTTTCATCTTCAAGTAGTAGTGATGAAGAGGAAGTATTAGAAATGAAGGACCTTCAAAAGTATTCGACTTCAACTCTACTATTATTAGGTTTATCTTAACCACAACCAATCAAAGTGTTTTCGCTAAACGAGTAAGACTTAACTCAATTAGAGAAGAAAGTAAAAAGTAAATATTCAAGCAAAGATGCAGAATACTTTCTATAAGATCCCAGGAAAAATAAAGAGATCCAATCTGCAGAGTCATAGACGCCATTAGGATTGACTAAATTGGAAATTTTGGAAAGTATTTTAAGAGCAGTGATACTAATAAAGCGAAGGAAATAAATAAGCACAGAAGAAGATCTGCTATACTTGCAACGGATTCTACAATAAGGTTCAAACTCTGAAGAATTCTTAGATTAAATCAGAGATTTCCTATAAAATGAATTTCGCAATCTTAACATGAATCTTTCAGTATCTGTGAGCAATTCATAGCCATTTCACAAGAAAAGAAGTATGGAAGATCTGTTAAAGAAAAAGCTGAGATTTAAAAAGCATGCTCAGTATTTAGCAATGGTTTGTAAGACCCCTATTTCAAGAATCATGTCTAGGTATCGCATGAGCTTTAATAAGGTGAAGAGACTACTTGAAGAAGAAGATACTAAAGTAGAGTAGTAGTTAAAGCATTCAAGTCCAAAGTTTAAGAAGTTTAATCATGAGGTCAAGAGTTTAATAGATTAAAGAATCTACGAAAGTGAAGAGTATGCAAGTTGTAGCTCACTTCAATAAAATAAGCTCGGACTTAAACTTAAAAATATCTGTATCAAGTATAAGGCAATACATGAAAGAAAGTGAGCGACTCGTTTATAAGAAACGGTATTACCTAAGCCCTAGAATAAACCTGTAAAAATCTAAGCTTTAAAGATAGTAGGCAGCATATTATTATCTCCAAAATCTTTCAGAAAATAAGACTATTATCAACATTGACGAGAGTCAGCTTAGGTTTAGCTAAAATTAAAATAAAATGTGGTCAAAAAAGTACAAGCTAACTCATACAACATCTTCTCTCAGGTTAAATGATATTAGTATAATTGCTGGTATAAGCAGTAAGAATATTGCGTACTTTACAGTTAATTCCGGCAAGAATACGAGTAAAACTGTGCTTTACTTCATTTTAAACCTTGTTTAAGAATTGCAGTTAGCTGATCCAAATTGGCGCTCAAGTCATGTTTTTATGCTTGACAACGCCTCTTATCACAGGAGTAAATATTTATTGCAAAAACTTACGGAGCTTAAAATACCAATTATGTTTTTTAGGGCCTTATCACTTTCATCTTGCTCCAGTAGAAAGACTATTTGCATAGATAAAAAAGAAAAATCTTATTCTAAGAAAAATTAAGTGAATCGTAAGTCGTGTCAAATTTAACCAGGTGAAACAAAAAAACTATAGATAAAAGAATTACTTATCCTTGAAATTTGCTAAAATATTCTTAGTGTTAAGGTAGATTGGGCTTCCGCTTGCTTTTATAAATGTCTTATACGGGCATTAGACGACATATCTTTAAAAGACTTGTGAAAAATTGATTGCAAATATGCCCTAATACTAATTTTTGATGAGGAACGGCCCCAGCATCTAGCTTACTTTTGTAGAGGAAGGACATCCATTTCAAGCAATATTTAACGAATCACTTTTGATTTCTAACTCAATCTTTTCAAGTATAACAAGCAAAATTTTACAAGTAGATGACAGCCTCCATTTAAATTACAAATAGTAAATAATGAATTGAATATAAATGAAAATGACAGTTTTAAGCTTAAAGACCAAACTTTAGAAAACTAGAGTTAATATAAAAAGCTAGTTTTCTATTTTTTAAAGCTTTGATCGACACTTTTTACTTTGTTTACTGATATTCTTGCAGTTGGCAGTTAAAAAAGAGAATTTTGGAATTTACTGAGAATATTTTACCTACAATTATTCATAAGTTATTAATAAAAAATTAGTAAATCAAACTTTCCTATAACCCCTAATTTTGTGAAAAGTTCTGAAGATAAAATATGATTATTAAATCATCCAAGGAACACTCAAAGACACCAATAAAAAATAGTTTATGACAAGATCATACTTAAAGAAGTTAGAGTTTCAAATCAAAGTGATAGATAGCGAATAGCTAATAATGAGAGCAAAATCCTAAAAAAAATAACAGATGTTGTAAGTTAACTTTATTCTTTAAAAAATTATAATGTTGATAATCTTTATCAACAAAAATGATATAAAAAAAGTAACAAAATGTCAGCTTAGGCCTAAGCTGACACCCAAAGTCAGCTTAGGCCTAAGCTGACAATATTGATAGATTTTTGAAAAATTAAATATTAATTATAAAACATTTTGTTTTACATTTATTAAAAATAATTTATTATTTTATCATTTCTCGTCAGCTTAGGCCTAAGCTGACTCTGGTCGTCAGCTTAGGCCTAAGCTGACTAAATTAATATAAATTTTGGGGTAGCATTTAAAAAAATGAGTCTTTAATTAAATTTGAATTTATTTTTATAAATTAATTTACTTAAAAGTTTATAAAGGGCTTAGATAAGCAATAAAGTTCATCTTAAGCTTACAAATAATAGTCCAATGGCCTTATTATATATAAATTTTATACTTCCTTAAATTTATTTTTCATTAGTCAATTTAGTACTTTTGTTTTTTATTGATAAATATAAAATAAAATACTTAGATAAAAACTAATAAACTTGAATAAGAGATAATAGCTCTTTTACTACACTTAAATTAAAATTGCTATTAATTATTATTTCCTCTAATATTTAACCTCTCAATGTAACAAATACCTAATACATTTTTATATTTAAAAATAAACGAAATTAGTTATATTTAAATAGAGAAAGTATTACATTTTAAAGACAAATAAATAAAAAATATAAACATTCGTAAAATTTCTTTAATAAAACAATATACCACTCTTATTCCAAATATTTTAGAAGATGTAGTTTATTATATTTCATAAGAATTAAAAAAAACCTTATATTGTAACTATTTTACAGGTTTTATTATTAGTACATCTTTAAAATAAATATTCACTTTACTTTACCAGCTTATAAATACCAAATTAAAATTCTCAACTCATAATAATTATATTTGTACTTTTAAAACATTAACTTTTCAATTTTAGACTTTATTGCAAATAGAAAAAATGAACTCAAACATCGATAACCTAGAAACAGGTTCCCAAAACCTTAAGCTAGCTTATTGCAATAG
Source organism: Oxytricha trifallax (assembly GCA_000711775.1). NCBI lineage: Eukaryota > Ciliophora > Spirotrichea > Sporadotrichida > Oxytrichidae > Oxytricha > Oxytricha trifallax. The sequence goes on from ARYC01002472.1 coordinate 33,204, forward strand.
GAAAATGTTCAGGTGCCTCTACTGCTTGTAAGAAAAGAACCAATCAAAAGATATTTGCAACAGAAACATAAAAACTCACATTTTAGGCTGCCATAAAACATTACTTAAAGCTAAGAACATTTTAGTCGGATTTAGTGTGGATTTAAACAGAGATGTTGAAGAGTTGCCCTTCAAATGCAAAGATAAAGAAAAAGAAATATGATAAAAAGATTAAGAAATAAGCAGAGAAGATACCAAAGTTATCCTTTGAAGTTCAATAATAATCTTAAATGGAATACCCAGATCATACAAGGATGAACGATGATATCGAATAACTTCTTAATTATAAAGACACCCCTGTGACAGTTTAAGATTTGATGGAGCAGAGTACTTATGACTCAAATATTAACAACAATTTTGGACTAGGCAGCTTTCAACAAAATCAGCAAATCCTAATTCAAAATTAAATAATAAGTCATCTATTAAACTACTCAAAACTTATAAGCAAATCACAAAATGCCAAACAAATTATTACTTCATTTATGATCGTGGACAATCAAGACAAAAAGAGTTTAAATGCTTTAAAAAAATCAGCTTAAAAAGAAATTGAAAAAATTGAATTTACCTCAGACAATATTTCAGCTAAAATTGATGAAATAAGATAAAAATACTCAAGTGATATTGCAACTTCAGAGTATATAGTGAATGAGTTTCAGCAAGAAGTTTACAGATATCTACTTAATTTACTAGAGTATTTCTTCAATGAGTTTGAAAACAATGAGTCCATTAATTGTCAGAAATTGGAATAAAAGTTAGGTATTAATAAGTCTATAAATCTAGAGGAGCTCAAACAGTAAAAACAAGCTGAAGATAGACACCGTGATCATGTTTACAATTAATTTGAAAGGTCAATTTAAAAATAGTAAGAACTTTAAAACTAAGACAGTAGTAAATATATTGAAACACCGCCAATAAAAATAAATGCTGATGTCTGCCAGAAAAATGTCTTAAAAATAATAGGAGAGTACCAAAAGATGTTCAGGGGTTGTTCATTTGGAGCATTAGAAGTAGATTTTCCTTGGGGAATCGATTTTAAAACTCAAAACAATAAAAGCTTCTTAAAATATAATACGTTAACAATTCAAGACTTGTACAACTTAGAGATAGAACAGCTTCAAGACAATGGCTATCTCTTCATGTGGATTGTTGCTCAAAAGTTCTTAGAGGCAGTAGCATTTATGATATACAAGGGTTATAAGTATGATCAATTATTTTACTAATTTTTTATTATAGAATTGTTGATTCAATAGCCTGGATGAAGCACAAAAAGAATAACAAAGATGAATTTAAGAACAGACAAGGCTATTATTTAAGACACAATAAGGAATTGTGTCTTGTTGGATTAAAAGGGTCTCCACCACCAGAGACAAAGCCATTTACAGCATAGGATTTTATTTTATCCGAACCTGAAGAAAATTCAAAGAAGCCTAATGAAATAAGATCAATTATTAAGACTTTAATACCTGGAGTTTACTATTGTGGTTTGTTTGACAGAGATTGGAATGCTTGTCCAGAGTTTGTTTCAATAGGCAATGAATTATAAATAGAAGAATGATTATTACTATATTTCTTAATAAAAATTTACTTACTCTCAAAAAATTTTACCTTACTAGGTAAACTCAAAAATAAGTCATTACGTAGCTTGTCCAGAATCAGAAGAATCTTTGATACTTAGGCTAAGCTGATGAAAAATAGAAAAAAAATAGAAATTAATAGAGAGCTGGTTTAGGAAATCTAATTAATTTCCAGATATTCTAGTAAGTTACAGAAACATAAAACCCCATTAGTCAATCAAGAACGAAGATTGGAGGTTAATAACAAACAATTAAAAATAAAATTATTATTAGCTGAAATTAATTATATTTAGGCTAAAATCAAATTTACGCACCCTGATTGGTTTATTTTATAGAGACAATTAATCGAGCCAATAGTTTTAATAATTAGACCAAAAGTTAATTAATTTGCGCCAATAATAATTACATTTTAATTTAATTATTCTTTTCTCCCAATTTTCGTTCTAAATTGACTGATGGGGTTTTAAGTTAATGTATATTTAATTTTAGAAAAGAAGTAAAAAGCTTTATTGATGCTAGAGATTAGTTCTAAAGGGAAAAAACAGAACAAAAAACGGAAAAGATTTGAGATTGTTTTAGAATTGAAGAGGCCTATGTAAGTACAGCAACATAATTAAAATTTTATGTACATAAACAATGACTCAAAAATTATGAAAAGCCCATCAGGCAAAGAATGCAATTTAATATGTATTATAAATTAATATTATTAACATAAAGTTTAAGTCAATTAATTATTTATGTCTTATGTAAGCACACTTCATATCTAAGCACCTTCTTTCACTATTTTTGCAATCTTTTGTTTGAATTTATGTTATAGATTTCTCTACTTTGAAATAGTTTGTTTTATTATTCACTTTAAAACTATGTTTACATAAAGTTTATGTATTGTGTTTCTTTACTCTCTAATAAACTAATTCTATGCAATTATACTTAGATGAGTAAGGGCTATTAAAAACCAACCTCCATCCATATTTTTAAACCTGCTCTTGCAATAACTTCGAGAGGTGAGCTCTTAAGTTAAGAATAATATTGTTAATTACTTTCCCTTTTACCTATCACAAGGTTTATCAATCAGAAGTTAAAGATCTGGGAGTCAATTGAGTTCTAATCCAAACTTTCCGCTTATTATAAACCCCAAAGACTTTAGTGATGAAGTTAGTTTAAATTGATTTAGGGAATGTATAAGTATTTAGATTATGTCATAAAATTAATATTAAAATATAGTTATTATATTATATTTAATTAAACTTCTTTGTTACATTGTCAAAGAAGTAATTCAGGCCAGAAATTTAAACAAATTTTACTGACAAATTTAGGAATAGCTACTAAATTTTCTAAAATTAAAGGTTAATCCATGATGCTCTAGTTTGATTCGTTTTGATTAAGTTTCTGCTTATAACCATTTTAGTAATTCTAATTATTTAATTATTTCTAATTATTTTTCAAATTTGCCTTCTCAATGTTAGTTATTCTACTTTAAATTCTTTTATGTTATTATTGTCGGAACAGAAACTCCCAGGAATTCCTATTTCTAGTTCAATTTAAGGAGTAACCAAATTAGTGGCAATTGGAAAATTTCTGATGATGTCAAGGTTAAAAAATTGGGGTTTAACTTTTCAATAGTGGGTGTAGTTGTAGTATTAGTTGTAGTATTTGTAGTATAAGGCATTAGTATTTCTGATTTTTTCAAAGTTTATCACATATATAATGTTTCAACACTGATGTTTAAAATTCATATATTTTTACATAACGTTTGCCATTTTTAAGGTTATATAAATCAATTTCTAATTAAAAATTAATATTGAATTCTAATAAATATTAATAAAAAATCAAAAACACAGAATGGGTATACTGAGCAAACTATAAAGAGACGTTTTAAAAGGAGATATTGAATCTCAAGGCGTCCAACACCTAGTGAGATACATCATTAAACTAATTAACAAAAATAAAGGTGAATGGGGACTACACTTACTAGAAATAATCACCTTTGTAGCCAGAAATATAATCAGGAAAAGGTTCAAACTAATCAAAGACTTTCAAATCGAACTCATCAAGTCACAATTCCTCGAAGAATACTCTAACGATAGAGTATATATCTGGACACAACAGCTCCTACAAATGCTAAGACTTATTTCAATTAACAACAAGTTTATAAAACCCCAACATGCTGAACCAAAACCCCTGTAAATCCACTAGTAATACAGAAAGAACACAGAACCAAACTCACCAAAACAAATCTCAAGTGGTTAATAAACTCCATTTGTACCTGGGTCAGAAAATGACTCACCTAGGAAATACTATCCTCCAAAAAGAAATATAATTATTAAGAAAGTTGTATATTCAGACAACGAAGAGGATTGGAGCTCGGTAAAAGGTAAAGAAGACTGCAATCCCTTCGACGAATCTAGCTATGAATCAAATTAAAGGAGATCTGATGAAATCAAAAATGGACTGGTCTTACTATTACGACTAACCATTAAAAGATTCTCCTCCACTAACTCCAAAAATGACTCAACCAGAAGAAATAAAAACACGTGTTCTCTCAATGACGTCAAATACGTCACGACAAATAATTAGTACTAAATAGTAAATAAAATTAATTAAGATTTAGTACTGGATCCAACTTATTAAAATTATAAATAATAAATTATTATAATTAATAACACAAGTACTAACAAACAACAAACTGATCCACTAACATATTAATGGAATCAATCAGTAAAGCGGAACTACAAAAGAGATTTGACACTAGAGAATCCTGTATCTCTATATATATATCAACTCAATCGAATCGAAAGTCTATGCAAACATGGTGGAGATAGCAACATCTATTGGAGGAGTCTTCAAGAAGATCAACATCCCCGAAATGTAAAATATTGTAGGAATGACTAAGGTCTAATTACAAGCTCATATTACAAACAGAAGTGTTCTCATAGCAGCCACCGATGATGTTGAACAAGCAATCAGGGTCTTCAATATTAATATAATGAAAAACAAGCTAACGGTGATTCGTGTGTCTATATCACTACAAACTCCTAAGACCATACCAACAAGATTGAAATCCACATAAAATGCCTTCAAAAACACGCATACTTCATCAAGTCAGACATGATCTAAATGATCACCACCAGGCTTAAAGATAATATTAGGAAAAAGATGATTAAATTCTTCATTAACGTCAAAAATTTTGACAATTAATTTAAATTTAAGGACACTGGCAATGAAACACTCATTCTAAACAGCAGAAGAAAACAACCAAAGAAAGGAGGAAGAAGAAAGGGCGGAAGAAAAAGACAACAACAAAGAAGAAAAGGAGGCAGAAGAAAAATATGAAAGACTCAGTATACCACTAGAAAATGACTATTTCCGAACTAAAAGGGCTTGTCCCTTACTATGATTAACTCATATAAGATGGGGGGTCCTCGAGACCTCAATGTGATCACATTATTATTATAATTATATTATTATTATTATTGAATTCTAATATTGGAATATTAACTATTTCAAAATTATTATTCATTTATTTTAAGTGTTCAGTACAAATTTCATTTACTTATTCTATAACTCTATTGGAAATTTATTAGGAGTCTATTTAATTATCTTCGATAACTTTTTATTATTTAACCATTTGGTTTTCTATTTTGCTTTAATTTTCTTTTAAATTTTCAAAATAAATTTTATCATCATCGATTTATTTTTTTCAAATTATTGTTTAACTCCATAAACCTTTTTACGTGAGTGGCCAATGACTCTTGAGTTGCAACTCCAATTAATTGTTGGTGATAAGCTTTAAATGTCAGATACAAGGACTTAGAATGTATTTTTAATTTCATCATTTCCATTAATCACAAGCTACTCAAGCATCTAAAAGACTATCTCGTTAATCTTATCATGTACTCTTTTATTTATACATTTTGTTAAAAAGCTTGTTAATTCATTTTCTCTTCTAGCTCGCCGTTTAGTATTTCTGGAATTTGTGTTAGCAACTACTGTTTCATAGCTTTTATGGCTTTGTCTGTCAATCCAGTAAACTAACCGCTTATTATGTGCTCGTTCTTTAATTTAATTCTGGGAAGGCTGCGTCAGATTAAGTCTAAAATTCATCTGTGTTTGTAAGTAATTATTCCAATATTAGATTTGAATATTAATTTTTAATTAGAAATTGATTTACTAAACACTAAATATGGAGTAAGTTATCTTTATTATTATGAATTTTAAACATCACTATTTATCAAGTCATCTTTCTTATCCTTGAATTATTTTAAAATTTTTGAAATTTATCTTACTTCTTCAACTTCTACAACTTCATCACTACTTCATCGACAACTTCCCCTTCAAATATAAACCCCAAAAGTTTGATTAAATCAGGACAGAAAAAACCTAACTGCCACTATTTTGGCAATACTATAGTTAGAACTAGAGATAGGAATTCTGAATCAAATCTGTGTTAGTAATATTAAGAATCTAATGATTGAAATCTAGAATTAGTTTTTAATCGCTTTGATTTTAATCTTAAGAACTTCTGAAAATTGAATCATGAATTTAGTTAAGTATTTGTCCCTTAATTTTTAAACTTTTTTCTCAGACGATTCCTATATTTATTTTTAAGTAGTTTATTTTGAGAGAGTATTTCATCTACTTTCGCTTTTTCTAGAATTTAAAGTAGTTATTAACTAATTTCTATGAACTTGCAATATTTTTATTTGGGAACTTTTTTTGGAGCAATATTTTGACATCTTTGTATGTTTTCTTGCCAAGGATGCCTTATTATTTCAAATAAGTCATGATTTTTGCTTTTTATTCTTTCTATTTCTAATTATTCTTCATTAAAATTTTTAGCTGTGTAATTTGTGGCTTCTTAATCAGAATTACTTTAAAAAACTTTTTTTCTCTTTTTATTCTTGCTGTTTTGCTTATTTTTTGCCCATCTTTTATATTATCTATTATGTTTTTTCATTTGCTTAAATAATATGTAGTGTAACTAAATTTGGTAAATTTTAATTTTAGTAGCATAATCTAGAAGAGCTGCTTTTTTATTTCCGAATTTTATTAGCATGTTTGACATTAGACTTAATTTAGTTTTAGTAAAAATTATTGAATTTAATAAATTAACAACTATCTATGACTCAATTTGATTAAAAGTAAAAATTAATTTTAAATCAAAAATAAATAATAACAGAAAAAAATTGCTCATTCTTATATTAAAAATGGAGCAGAGAGGTTCTATAATTCTAGTTATATACAAGTAAGTAAAACTCAATTTATATTTTTTTCAATAGATATACTTATTTTATTATCTTTAACTTACATTATATTCATATTTTTTGCCTTAATTTATGCTTTTTAAAAATGATGAACGATTTTTATAGGAAAAACTATAGCTCAAATCAATAATAATAATAATAATAATAATAATTAACTCACATCGAGAGCTCGAAGCTCTCCGAGTATAATTAACATAGAGTGTTAATTCACTAGTGTAGTTTCACTGCCCTCCCTGACGCTATTCACATCAAGCTCATGTGTTCAGCTATATTCTGTTAACAACACTTGTATCTATTTCATCAGGCTCAAGGTGACCAGAATCTGACTTGTGACCAGTATCTGACCCGTTTTCCCTTCTGATGGGGGAATATGGTCCCTTATCAAATTAGAAAGCTAGACCGCCTACAGGAAGACCTCGAGAGTCTCTACTAAGCATTATCCAGTGTATTCAGGACGATTATCCAACCTTAACAGATGTTAGGCAAACTCAGTAACTCACAGGGTGAGTACACTTCGTTCGCCGTCCCATATATTTACTTTTTAATTTAATAATTCCTCAAATCAATAATTTCTCTCATGATTCAGAGAGGGACAGGACCAGTTTTACATTTTTAGAAACTATTGAAGAACTTATTTGGTGATTATGATTTTTACTATAAGTTCTTCGCTAAAATAGAATTTTTATAGAAAATGCATAAATAAAAGTTAAAAAAATATTCTAAAATAATTACAGTTAGTAATTCAGAAATATTTCTTGCTCATATTATTATTTTGCAGCATTTCTCTTATATTAAACAAAACTTATTAATAAATTTCAAACTTAATTTAGCTTTAATTTAATTCTAATTTAAAAAGTCCTATTCTTTTGTATTATAGCAATATTACAAACTATAACAAACTCTAATCAAATTTATTTCAAAATTAATAAAATACTCAGTTCATTCAAAACAAATTCACTTAAAAAATTCTCAATAATATAAAATAAGACAGCTTTTAAAATGAGACTTAAGATTAGAAAGCCAAAAGTTAGTATCTTAAATTGAATTTGTTAACTGGAAAAAACTATTAAGAGTACATATTCTTATTATAGTTTGCAAAAACCCTTCAAACATATAAAACAATATTATACTTTGTTTATATTAGTAAATGTAGTGAAGATTTCTTAAAAATGAGCTTTTATGATAATTATTAATTCTTTAATCAAAAGTAGTTTAAATAGTTTGTGTAAAATTATCAGCCATTTATAATATTGTAATTGATAAGCTTATTTTTTAATAAGCTACAAAATTAAAACTTTTAGTATTATGCATTTTAATTCTAATTGTTAAGAGTTTTAATTTTATTTAACTAAATTAAAATTTTCAAATCATAAACTTAGTATTCTATTGAATTGGTTCAATTCCTTAGACTTTGCCTTCACTATCAATTACTCCTTGGTCGTGAAGTTGCATGACAAGGGACTTATAGATGAGAAGGTCATCAATTTGATTTTTCATCATGCCCATTTCAACTCTGTCTCTTTTGTTTTAATCCATAAATTTATCCTTCGAGGAATTGTTATTTTCCTCTTGGATATTTTCCTCTTCAGAAATAGGTTGCCTTGCTTTTCTCTTTGTGCTTAATCAAATAAGCTGTTCTTCCGTTGTGAACAATAAATCCTTAAGATTTTTTAAGTTATACCACTATAGTTGAGAGACCCATTTAATGCTTGAATGAATTCCAGCTTCATATGCACTCATGAGTTTTATGATTAGTCAAGCCTTTATCTTCGATCTTATTTTGCTTTAAGAATCATCTCATTTATTCCTTGAGTGTCAAGCGAAAGTAAAACATCAGTGATCCATTTTTTATCAATGCAAAGCCAGTTACACTGGTCTGGCAGGTATCTTAACAAAGAAGGTTTTTACAAAGCGCATTCAAGGAGATCATCTCCTGTAAGCCCTTCAATCTGTGGTACTGTTGCCACAAAAACATCACATCTTTTCAAAAACTATTCATTATTAATGGATTACAACTTACATCTTTCTCATCATTTAGTATGCTCCTAAGGAAATAGATATTAGTACAATTTACTTTGGGTAAGTATACCCCACATTTTTAGCATCAAAATATTTTCTCTTTAACTTAATTTACATGAATTTGTTGGAGTTAGTTATTAAAATCCAAAACTTGTTTCTTGTTTTGTTATTTAGTAATACTTATTAAATATACTTTATTTAATTATATTTCAATAATTAATACTTCTAGATAAAAATGTAAGTTGTTCTTACAAATACATTATACTGTTTAAAAGAATAAATTTAAGCTAAAATTATTAAACTCTACTTAAATACAAGCAGAAGAAAAGTAGAGCTCAATTGCTTTAAAATGACATAAGAAACTATTTTTATTGGAATCTAAGAGATAGAGTGATGAAGAAGAATCGAAGAGCAGTATCTTTTTATAGCCTGAAATTGATTTAGAAGAAAATAAATTATCATTAGCAAAATCAACAAAGTTTACTAGAAAGTATTAAACCAAAATGATATAGAAATAAATTAAGTGACTAGAGCCCATAACTTAAACTTAGATGAAAATTTTATAAGAAATATTAAAGGTAATTAATACACAAGTATTATATTAAACCCAAGAAAAATTCTAAATCAAAACAATATTGAAGAAAATTTAAAAGGAACTTTAGCAATAGAGGAAATTGAATTTATTAAAGAATTAGTAGAATTTTTATTAATGAAAGAGAGATTGTGGCAAAGTAAATAAGCAATTAGTGCAATTTATGAATAAAAAACAGAGACAAATATTTAAGACTAACTGAAAGAATAAATAAAGCTATCTAAGTTGTTTTAATTTCAAACAAAACATAAAATAACAATTGCCTTATAGAAACCAAAATAACAAAAAGTCTTCAGTGCTTAATAATTCAAAATAATAGAATAAAATGTACTTAATTTTTTCAAATTAAATGAATGTAAGAAATCAAATTTAGAAAAGATATTTAATTTATATTGTTATAAGTTAAGTAAAGTTCCATCTAACTATGAAATTAAATTGAAATTAGTCAATGATAACTTCAAAACCTAAGGCTCAGGACTAATAAAATGCATTTATGTGATTATTTAACAAACTTTAAGATCAGGAGAGTAATTAACCTCAATTAGTTAGCTACAGAAGTAAGTTCAGATTGAGCTCTCATGCTTTCTTTTTTATACAAACTTAAGGAAATTTCTAAAAAATAGCTAGGATTAACATCCAAAAAAGTTTATTAAATTGATACTAAGACTAATTCCCCTGGATCCTTATTACATCGACAAATCGCAGCATAGTTATATATTGAATTAATGATTTCTTAAAAATTATTATAAATATAGTCTTTAGCAATAAACTTATTAATATAAAAACTGTGGTAGGAAAGGCTAATGAAATTATTCAGATAAACTGACAAGAATGTATGGAGTAAATATCTTAGCTGCGATAGAAAGTAATAATAACTTTTACTTTTAATTAAATATTGGAATAACCGACAGTGAAACCTTTTACAACTTTCTACTTAATTTGATAGAGAGACTTGATATTATCGATCATAAATATTTAAAATAAAAATTTATTTAAGTCCATAAATAAACTAGTTAGTAATACGTTTTTAAGATAATAATTAATAATGAAGGAATTTTATCTAAATCTCTCGCAATTTAAACCAAATGAGCATAGCATCAAAAATGCAAAATTCATTGTAATTAATATGATTTTATGAAATACTTATTCTAAAATTATCATATTTATCAATTAATCCGCATTTTTACTATAATTATTGATTTTATATAAATTTATTTTAGACATACAGAGAAAAACTGCGATAGGCTGATTTTAATTAAAAAAAGAGAGATTATACACTTATATTCTAAAAATATTAATTATCTAATTATACATACTCTTTTATTTACTTCGCTCGAATAGAACTTTTCTAGAAAATAATCAATAAATAAAAAGTTAAATAATTACTAATTAGTTATTTTCTTATATACAAAAACTTAGCTTAATAAAAAGCAGATAGTTTTTTCATTTTTTTCCTATTGTAAATATAACTTGATTTATTTATATATAATTATTGGCAGTTGCTTTATTTTAAAGAATAAATTTCTCGATTCTTTTGTAGTTTTTCAATAACAGACCAAAATTTAGACATGATACATTTTTTCTTCTTGATAACGCTTCATACCACAGAAGCTAATATAAGCTTCATCACATCATTAATGATTTCGAGGTGTTGAAATAATCTTAATCAAAATTTTGATTTTACTGGGAAGGGAAAAAATCTCCACCCCCTAGTGATAAAATCCTCCCGCAACTTTTATTTAAGAAAAACGCTAAAACTTATGAAGACTCTAATTCTGCTAGCGTTATCACTAAAACAAATATTCAAGTTCTGAATAATCGATAAATAATTTTAAGTATAAGTGCTGTCTCCATTCCAAAATTGTAAAAAATACAACACATACAATGGATCAGCAAATCAGTCAGGAATATCAGAATTTATTTGAAGAGTTGCAGATGCAAGCAACTCACGGACCTAATTTAAGCAAAGATTACATCTGTAATTTGTACTAAGCAGGATATAAATGCCCTAAAATAAGGTAAAATCATTGGAGCAAACCTAATTAATGCAAACTTTTCCATAAAGCTTAAAAGGCTGAGGAACTTCTATAAAAGCTAAAGTGCTAAGGATGCTAAAGAATTTCCAATTAATCTGATTACTGCAAGAAATAAATGGGTATCTGCAAATATGTGGACAAAATTAAAATTCTCTCCTACTAGTTTATTTTCGAATCAAAACTAATCGAGCAATGCAATAATGAAGAAATGAAAGTCTTAAAGCTTGATAAAGACTCCAATATAAAGAACTGAAAATCCCAGAATTTATTTATGAGATAAAAGGAGGGTTACATTAGTAGTCAATGGGAGTTGTATTTTGCGGATAAAATGGCTTAAGCATAACCAATCAAATTACAGGTGGATGTTAGAAATGACTATTTGGGGAATACTTGCATTAAACTATGCTAAATTAACAGGATCATTATTTTCCATAGTTGTTGAAGATTATACTTGGAAAATTAAAAATCAATTCCCTATTCTTATTTACCCTTTCACAGATTGAAGCAGATAACTTTATCTCTAATGTAAGAGTAAGGAATTTATCTTTTATTGGACACTTCACAACCCTTAAAAAGATGAAGCAAATCACTTAGAATAATTTGGGTATCTAATTGTAAAAACTCTTATATGGGTAAAGCTCACGCCTAAACTAAACTTGATAAATAGTGTCCATCCAGAATATTCAAAAGAGTATTGCTTTGTTGGAGTAAAAGGCAGCATTAATTTAAAAATAATAGATCAAATTCCTAATCAAATTGAGACTATTAGAATTTAGAGAAACCAAAAGAATTCTGGGATATTATTGACAAAATTTTTCAAAAACAATTTAGATTGGAGATTTTCAAAAATCATATCCAAATAAACCTCATACAGTACATATTGGCAATTAGTTAGTGGGAGATAATGAAATTAAAATTATGATTTTATATTGTTTTTTAATTAAATTAATTTTAATACTAATATTTCTTATTTGTAAATAGTCATTTTTGAATAAGCTGAGACTTTATAATAGTATAGAGCTTAAAAATTTAATGGGTAAATTTTAAATTCTTTAATTTTAATATCAATTATTATAAAAATCTCTAAATGTAAAGATGTTTACTATAATTGTTAAATTAAATCCATAATGAGGAGAATGCTCTAAATTTAACAGGGACTAATATGATATTCTTTTTTGTAAAATTGTTTTATTTGAATATTTAAGACGACTGTAATAAAATTCTACATTCAAGAAAAATTATTGCTTTGAATACTTTTTTTTAGAGATTTTATAAATTTTTCCTTGCTTGCTGATTAAGTAATAGGATTCTAATTATTCTTGATTTCCGCAAAAAAGTTTCTCTATGGGAGCCATTTTGAATTGATAAGGGCATAAATATAGAACAAATATTTAATAAAGTCTTAATTTTTTTTAGAGTAACAACACTCTTGTGATATGTAGCATTGTCTTATAAAAAACAGTGTTTATCCTCAACTAAGTGGAGCTTTAATCTAATTTTTCAATTATTTAGAGTAAAAAGTATAGAAAAGTGGTCGTATTGTTCTTTCCAATGCTCAGTGTATCAAAAACCCTGTCATCATTGAATCCAACTGCATTCATGTTAACTCCATAGTATCTAATTATTAAATCGTTAAAGTGTATGTCACCCTTCATACTCCAGACTTTCCTCAAATAGCCTTAGCTATATATTCCACTCTCATCAATCAAAACCCCAAAACCCCTTAATGAGGTTTATAAGTGCTTTGATTTGTAGGGAATTTGTTAGGGGTTGGGTGTTATTAATAGGTTTTAATGTGAAATTTATAGTAAATGTATTTAATTTAATCACTCAAAATGCACTTTTGGATCATGTGGGAGAGGTCTGAAGTTTATCTTACTTAACCACAACTCTATCTGCTCTATTGATATGTCTGATCTTGAGTTTGGTTTAATTATTATTGACTCTGCCATTTGTTTCATTGATTGAGATACTCTTGTTTTGTCAATAAATTGCCTTATTCTTTGTTTAGCATCCTTCTCGCATCTTGTAGAGTAGTATTCATTGCGAGGCATATCGCACTCTATTATTATTGCTGCTAAAGCCCACACATCCCACTATAAGTCTCCATCTCTCCAGTCTTCTCTTTCTGGATAATAGCCTGGAGTTCCCATTACACTTCCAAGCCTTGATACTTCCACTCTTAAGGCTCTGTTGAAATCAATAATTGTTACTGTTACTGGTGAAAAGTTCAACATTATATTCTCAGGCTTGAGATCTCTGTGAACAAAGCCTAACTTATGAAGCTCTTTGATACCTTGTATAGCTTAGGTTGATATTAATGCAAGCTATCTATGATTTCTTTGATCAGTTATGAAATCTCTGAGTGTCATTTCAAAGAGTGGTAGTCTGAAAGCTACATGATCTTTGGCTAGGAGAACAGCATCTAGCTCTATTAAGTATTTGCACTCTTTAAACTTAGCCTGAGTGAGTACTTAATTAGTAAACTCCATTTAATATTTATCATCACTAAGGAGATAGTTGAAAGGACATACCTTGTAAGCATATTGATGATCCTTAATAACTTTCTTGTCATAGGAGTCCTCTAGAATTAGGTAGCTTTAAAGAGAAGTATCTAAATAATTGTATTAAAGTACTTGAATTTTCTTGTATTATATTTTAATCATGATTTTAGTGACCTCTGATGCTAAGAGATTGCATGCAATCCTCACATACTCTGATTCTTTTGCTTGTTAAAGCTTAGCAATTTAAAGAGGCTCCCTTGCTTTTCTTTTGTTGAGCAACTTCAGTTGAGTGTCTTAATCTTCAACTTCTATTTCTATCTTGTGGGCTTTTAAATTCTTTAAGTCTCTTGTGTGAGAGTACTGCTTATGGTACTCAAAGCAATCATACTTTCCATCAACTTTGTCATTCTTTAAGTATACAGTAGGCTTAGCTTCCTTATGAACCTTCATATGCCTGTACCAGCTAGATTTATGAGCAAAATCTCTCTCACACAGCTCACAAAAGTATACTTCTATTTCTTCAGTTTGTATAGGAATTACATTAATACCTTTCTCCTCCTCTCTGTCTCCCACACACTTGTTTGCCATTTATTTTCTATTATTAATTTCTATTTTAATAACAGAGACCTCAAGTGATAGCTCTGGTAGTTCTTTATGAGAGTTCATCTCGCAGCTGTCACACTTTTTATTGCTGCCAAAGGTAAGTCTCATTTAGTTTGATGGAAGTGCTGCTGTTCTTCTTAAAATGTTAGCGCTCATATTTAAATTTGAATTTAAAATTATAAAACTGCCTCTATAACTGAGAGCTTATATGAGAGGTTTGCGGGCATACAAGTTTCAAGGGAAGTTTTTAGAGTATTAGAGAAGAAT
>ARYC01002473.1:0-19883 GCA_000711775.1 Oxytricha trifallax
AATTTTAATTCAGGAAGACACTACCGTTACTAAAACTAGAGAGTGCTTTTCATGATAATGAAATCTTACCAGCACAGTCCAATTTCCGCTAGCGAAATTCCTACCAGCACGAAGAGAATTCATTATTATTAAATTTAGGAATCCATTCATGGAATCATATTCTAAAAAACGGCAGTCAAGACTTTCAGAATTCTTCAAATTAGAAGATAAAGATTATGATGGTAACAGCTCAAGTGAAGAGTCAAGCTCTTCCAACGAATCGGGAGATTCTTTTGATAATTAAGATTACTTAACAACTAACATGCTTTACTAGAAAAACATAACTGTCGCCGACGTTATCATAGAATCAGTGAGTTATAGAGATATGATTTCACTATTCAACTAAACTTGTAATGAAATTTCAGAGTTTGAAAGTGATGGATTTATCATAGACCCTAAGGAAGTTTATAGATAAGCCGTTAAGAAAGGAACTAAAGAATCATTACTTTATGATAGTTAAATAAGAAGTCTTGGTCAACTGGTGTTGAAGCTTTACACTGACTATAAGTAATCTGACTTAGAACCTTAAAGCTTACTTGATTAAGGTGAAAATTTTGATTTAAATTTGCTTGAAGCAAAAGTTATTGAGAACCATAAAGTCAAAGATTAACATACAGTGTTTGGTTAACACACACAACTTAATGCAACCGTGCCTCGCAGAGTATTAAAGTAGTTAGGGAAGGAGAAAATATAGTAAGAGAAAGAGCTTAAAATTGCAGAGGAGTCTCTTAGACTAAGAAATCATGAAAAGTTATCTTACTAACAAATCATGAATAGACTTGGAATTTCTTATTACAAATTAAGAAGATACTTGAAGAGCCCTGTTAAGAAAGCTTAATTTTGGAATCTAAAACAAATTTAGAGAGGCAAGTATAAGAAACTTCATAGCAGAGCTCGCACTCATATAGTTAATATGCTAATGTTTGATACTTAGCCAGTGCAAGTTTCAGATATACAACATAGTTTATAGAAGAATATTTAACTAAGGTGCAGCAAGTAAATGATTAGAAGATTCTTGAAGAATGAATTAATGATGACCTACAAGTAAATCAAATAGATTTCTAATTTGCATAATAGTAATAGTAGTAAGCTGCAACGATAGTATCAGCCTAGCAATTCGTTGAAAGCTTAAGTGAGGGTAAGAGAATTATCAATATAGATGAATCCACTCTTAATTAAACAGATTAAAGACACAGAGGGTGGACTGCCCCTTATGTTAAAATAGAGTTACAAATTCATAAAGACTAAAATAAATGAATTTGATTATTGCAGTTTCAAGTTCGGGAGAACTATTCTACACAGTTAATCATGGAAGAACTAACTAGCATTCATTTATGTACTTTCTATACAAGCTAATAAAAGTACTCGAATAAATTGATGCTGACTGGAGATCAAATACTTTAATACTTCTTGATAATGCTCCTTATCACAGATCTCAAAGTATTATGGAAAAGTATATGGAACTGAGTTTACCTATAATGTTTCTAGGCCCCTATCACTATAGAATAGCACCTGTAGAATTAATGTATTGTTGGATTAAGAACAGAGACTTTAAATCCATTAAATACAAGAGCCTCATCAGAGTAAGATTTAATTTTATAATAAAATTTAGAGGCTACTGGGCAGCATTTATGAAAGAGCTAGGCATGAATATTAGCAGAATTAATTAGAATTTAGTAAGACGCTGCTTTATCATGTATTAACAGCAGCTCTCGAATCCATTTCCCTTAAGGATTTATGAATGAAAGTGTTACTTAAAATAGAATATTTCATATTAAGCCATTTTGGATTCTAAATTTAGGAATAAATAAATCCTTGAAGTTTTCATAACTTCTAAATTACTTGCTTAATTTACTCTAAATTACTGCCTTTATTTATTTAAGAATTAACTTTCACTCTACATGTCTATAGAACATGTTATAACAGCATTTATGGTATATAAATATAATTTTCTCTAAAAGCCAATAAGTCATTTTATAATTTTAAAGACTAACATCTTTTGGATTTTACAATAATCCAAAAAATTTTAAGGCTAAATTAAAAAGCCAATAATCCAATTTTAAATTATTATGAAGTTAAAAAGTAAAAAATAAAGAAAAATAAAGCTTAATAATTTAAATTTAAAATGGAAACCAAGTAAAAAGAAGTTTAAGAATCAAATAATAAATATGGAGAAAGAAAGATTTAAGAGAAAAGTTTGAGAATCAAAAGCCAGGTAAGTTTAGTAATGAAAATAATAATAATAATAATTTGAAAAATACTAATGTGAGGATTCACACTTAAAAAGTTTAGTTTTAATTTAATATTATAATTATAATTATTTGTAAATTATTTATCAACAAAATTTTTCCATTAAAATTATTCTAACGTTTAAATATTCACCATACATTCGACTATAAATTGAGAGCGCTTTAATTTAAAATTATAATAATAAATTAAAAAGAAACATCTCGTCTAGGGAGATATATATATTCAACAATTTAATCCAAAAACTTCAACTCAATTAATTCTCAAGGGGTCAGATAATTCACGTATTATAAGACGGATTTTTTGTAAATTAGTTTTACCAAGATTTCTACCAAACATTTTCAACATTTAAACTGAAACAAAATATTTAAATTAAATAAAATTTAAAAGGATAAATGGGTTCTCTACATTCTATTGTTCTTAGTAAATGACATTCTTGATTTCTTTATGCTTAAAAATGGAAAATTCAAATCTAGCCTACAAAAAATAAATTAAATTTGAAATTTGAATTTAAATAAATAACTTGGAAAATGATTAAAATTAATCATCAAATATTTTTGTTGTTACTCTTGATTTTACTATTAATTCAAACTGGCCTTGATACAATTTTGTGTATTTTAATGATGAATGATTGGGATTACTATCCAAAAATTAATGATTAATTTATAATAATCCTTAAAAATAAATAAAATCTTCATCATAAATCGCTTAATAATCGGACAAAAATAAATATAAATTAAATTATTAATAATTAAATAGCTTTTAATTTAAATATATATATTTTTAATTTAATTAATGTCTTACTTGTCTCTTTGATTTTCTTAATTTAATCTAATTTCCATCATCACATTAATCTTTTCTTAGAAGTTTTTCAAAGTTTAAAATTACAGTTTCTTAATCAAAATCAAATTAGAAAAATAATTACTAATAGCAAAAATAAATAAGGTAAGTATAAAATAAATTTGGAATTAATTTGCAATTAATTTTGATTAATTTAAAATTATTTTATTCTTAATTAATTAAATTCATGAATACTTAATTTCTTAATTTAAAATCTTAAACTTAACAAGACTTTTATAGGTAAATGCAAAGATAATAATTCAGTAACTATTTTAATTGCAGAGATTTAAATTAAATTAAATCATAGAAAATAGAATAATAAATAAGGAGATTTCTCAATAATTGCCAAATTAATTTATGAATTAAATTACAAAGTCAATTAATTTAGCAATTAACTAAATTAAGTTTATAATATAAAAATGTAAGGAACTAAATTAAAGTCTAAATTATAAGATTAAATTATTTCTGAATTTAAATAGTAAATTCAAGTATTTTAATAATTGAAAACCCCAAAACACCTGCTTACTTTATTTCAAAGTTTAGAGCCTGTAAAATAATATACTCAAATGCTTATCAATCTCTATTGATAACAACCTATATAAATAGCGATTATTATATAATCTTCACTACCATTTAACTTAAATAAGTGTAATTTCCATTGTTAATTCTCATAGTTAACAATATAAGCTATAGTCAATAATAAAAATTGAATTCAAAAATTGAACTTACCCTATTATAAAATCTGCACCCTATATACAAATTCTTAATTTTAAGCAACTATCTTAATCCCCTATATATAAATTAATTAAATTAAATTCAATATGAGTAGAATCAATTGCTGAAATGAAAAAATAGGTGTTAATTTTGATTTTGTTATATAAATATTTTGACTTTGATTTTGCCCTATTTTTAGTAATAAGCAAAAATAGTAAAAATAGAAATGGCTTCTCTATACTTTCAAGTTTATATTTACTTACCTCCTTAAATATCAAATCAAAATAGATAATTAATTATAATTTGCATTAACAATGATAATGCTCTTAATCTCAAATTATCCATATCTTACAATAAATGTAAAGCGTATTAAGAATTTGAATTTACAATTTACTTACAATTGTATAATAATTGTATACAATTTTGTAACCTAAATTATATTACTTTTACTTGAATAAATTTTGAAGCAAAACAAAATCAATATGATTTTAAAATCCATATCATGCACTTTTTGTAATCTATAATACTTAGTACTATTAATAACACTCTTAAAGTAATAATGCAGAGTGAACTGCATTGAAAATACTAGGATTTTGCAAATAAGTAAATTGAATAGAATTAAATAAATTTAAATAGCAATTAAAAAATGTCTCTTAAATAAGTTAGCAAAATAAGTGCACTTTTATAGAGTGCAAAGTTAGCTAAAATTATTAATTATAAACTTTACAGTTGCTTGTCTTGTTCACTTGAGTGAAATAGATATAGTGTATATAAGCACTCTGAAAAGAGTGTAAGTGTAAGTAGCGTGAATTAATAAAAATTACCATGAAATTAAAGTGCATGAATAGCTTCGCTATAATGCTATTCCAGTGTAACAAACATTTGCGAATATAAATAGCACTCACTTTATCACAAAAATTATGAAAAAAATGCGTTTACATAAATTTAAAGACACGGAAATGTAGAACTCGAGTTGCTCTTCAAAGTGCACACAAAGCGCACTGAAGTTAGTGGTGTGTGCGTGAGTTGCGCTGCTAATAGAGGAAGTGCGATAGCGATGCAGATTTATCACTTTTTGATTTCCATTATTAGCTTAATTATTAAAGTAGTAATTATTAATTAATAAAAACCAAATTAATTCAAATGTGGAGGTAAAACCGCATCCCCTCACAAATAGTGTGAACGGTAAACTTCGCCCCTAGTCGGTCAACAGGGTACAAACCCCATATATTCTTGATCAGCATCTCAAACTCTATAAGACTGGTAAGAATGGCCTCGAAATAAAATTATGAATTTTTTCCCAACCTCACCGTACTTGCATTCTCTCGATCGGCTCCCTCAAATTAAGTTAAATTCTGTACTTTTAAATTTCCTTATTTATCGATATATTTAAAACTTTTTATCAACTTATAAATTCTATGTGTACATACGTATTGGGGTTTATATATAGAAGAATTGTATGATCATTAATTAACAATGACTTATTTAAATCTTAATTATAATTTTATAAATAACTTCAATGCATTTAAATTATAAATATATTAAATTTTTAATGCTGGATTAATTTTTATTTTTTATTACTTACTAATTTTATCAATAAGTAAATTATATTTGAAAAATATTATTTTCAATTAAATTAAGTAAACAAATAAAGTATGATATGTGGTACTTGTCTCACAATCACCCTATTTATTAAAAATTTTGCTTAAAATATTCATAAAACTGGTAAATTGGGTTAGAAAAATTAAAAAGTAATATTTAATTATTTTTAACAACTAATAAATTAGTAAAGACTAAAAATAAATGTGCTATTATTAAAACATGAATGTTTTTCACAAAGATTATTAAACCAATTAAACAAAGTCCATGAATAAAGCGAATAAGTTGAAATAAAAATGGTTGTATATTTAAAATACAGATTATAATGAAAATGTCAATAGCATCAACTCTTGTATTGTCTTAAAACCTCATTCTATTCATTATTTTCTTCATCACTATCATACCTTGTTCTGCTTCAAACCACGAAAAATATTCGCATTAAGTTCTTGATCTTCTTAGTTCAAAAATATCTGAGCTAGAGATGCTGTGTCTGCAACCTCGACCACTTCTCACTTTCACACTGTCTTGGTGGAGATGCTGTTAGGCTTAGAGACTCCATTATGTTTAGCCAAAATTTTAGAAATTTCAGAGATTAATAAATTAAAACAGGCCTATTAAAACTTTTTAAGTTTTAATGTTTGAGAAATTTTAATCATAATAATAGTTTCAATCTATAATGAAATTTTATTAGAGATGTTTTAATTAATTATAGTCAAAAATATATTAATTCAAACAAGACCTGTTTTAATTTATTAAATCTCTGAAATTTCTAAAATTTTGGCTAAACATAATGGAGTCTCTAAGCCTAACAGCATCTCCACCAAGACAGTGTGAAAGTGAGAAGTGGTCGAGGTTGCAGACACAGCATCTCTAGCTCAGATATTTTTGAACTAAGAAGATCAAGAACTTAATGCGAATATTTTTCGTGGTTTGAAGCAGAACAAGGTATGATAGTGATGAAGAAAATAATGAATAGAATGAGGTTTTAAGACAATACAAGAGTTGATGCTATTGACATTTTCATTATATATCTGTATTTTAAATATACAACCATTTTTATTTCAACTTATTCGCTTTATTTTAAATAAATTATTTATCATTTAAAAGGGTAATACAGGCTAGGCTGCATTCAATAAATTTTATGGGATATAATTAATTCAATTAAATTCACTTTTAATTGTGTAAATTAACTTTTTATTTTAGCATTTGCTTTTTAATTAATAATAATTTTAATACTATTTACAGTCATAATTTATTTCATTTTTGTAAGTTACAAATTATAGTTTTAACAATAAAAAAAAATTATTTGTAGGAAGTTTAAATTTTATTTATTATTAGAAAAATTAAATATTAATTAGTCGAATACAAATATTTAAATAAATAAACTATTAAAATTGTATTTTTATCAGTGATTAATGTTTTTTTATTTACTCTAAATAATTTTTTGTGTATTTAGTTTAATGTATTAAAAGACTCGTGACATAAAATAATACAAATTTCCTGAATTTGATAATAGAGCATAGTTTATAATAATTAAACTAATGATATATTTTTTATTAATTAGTTAATGACTAAATAAACTGAAATTTTATTTTAATCAATCCTTAAGAATAAATATCAAATAACTTTAAATTTTTAATATAATAATGATTTCGAAATTAGAAAAATATTAAGGTGCATGAAATTTTTTAAAAGTTTAAATTTAAAATTATTAATAATAAATAATAAATGAGCTCTAATTTTGAATAATCACCATATATTATTTACAGAAAAAGAAAGTATAAAATTTAATATTTTTAATTTTAAGTGCCTTAATAAATAATTTAATTTTAATTGATAAAATTTTTAAGAATTAAACTTTGTTCTTTTATTTAAAAGACTCCCAAAAATATTAATCATTAAAAGATACCTAATAAAAATAAAAATAATACACATCTTTTAATTATTTTTACATCTTATTGATTTCATGTTTAAAATGTTTATAATAATCATTCCAAATAAAAGATATTACTTGAAGATATAACAAAAATCCTTTTTTTAATAAAAGATCTAATTATTTGAAAATTTATTAAAAAATTAACTCTGCTATACAATTGACCTTCACTATTGTATTATTATTATTAATAGTTTAAGTAGTTTTAATTTCTCATTCAATCATATAAAAAAACGTTGCTAATAACGTAGAAGATATAATCAAGATAATGGTTCTCTCAATTATGGCATTGGTATTACAATAATTATACTGTTTCGTAATTTTTAACTTTTTGAATTGTAAATATATTTTTCATTAAATCAAATAGGAACCTTCCCATAATAATCAATTATTTTTTTAAATAAAAATTCAACTTCTCAATTACATAATTCTTCATAGCTATTATTTATATTTAAATTATTCCATAATAAATAACATTTTCAAAAATAAAAACATAATGGTAGAAAAATCTGAGAATAATTTGAAGAATAGTGAATTAAAAAATTATTCAAAATGAAGAAATAAAAAGCATAAGATAATATACTGATAATAAGAAAATATAATAACTTTTGGCTTTTTAGCGGCTAATTTTTCAATTTATGATTTCATTTCTTTATTATTAGAGTCTCCAAGTTTTATAAAGCTAGGCTTTTTACAATATTTAATAATTTTTATTTGACTTTAAAAAATATCAACTAACTCGATAATAGAGATTATTAGATTATTAAGAAAAAATAAAATTAAGTAATGAAATATATTGTAAATTAATATTAACATAATAAAAAACTTAACTTATCAAGAATTAATTTGAGATTTATATATATATTAATATTTTTATATTATTTAATCATATATTTCCCTAAGACATATTATAAAATATTTTACAAAATTGTAGGAATACATTTGATTTGGGAAAATTAATTATAATTAATAAATTAAATCATTAAATTATTGGCACTTAACTTTCTTGAAACCTAGACAAGAAGGTACTTGTTAGTTGAGAATTCAAAATTAGCTTGACTTTACTTTTAGCGGTACTATTTTAAGGCATCCCTGGAGCGAGGTAACTCGACTTTATGTGAGCATATAATTTAATGAATTTAGAGGTGTTTAATTTTAGTCGAGTTATCTCGCTCCAGGGGATGATAAAATAGTACCGCCAATAGTAAAGTTTAGCTAATTTTAAATTCTCTATCGAATGAGCCCAAGATCAGTTAAATTGGCCAACTTTAACTGCCAATATTTTGATTTAAAATTAATTTAATCATAATTAATTTTCCACATTCAAATGTATTTCTACAATATAGCTATGTCTTGAAATGCATTAATTAAAAATGAATAATTAATAAAATTACTCTAAAAAATGAATTGATCTTACCACTTCTTTTAATAAACCCTTTTAAATTAAATATAATAATATGGAGTATTTATTGAAAATAAAATATAAATTAATTGGTAATATACAAAGATGTGAAGATTATATTAATTAGAGATAAGTTACAAACAAAAGCTTATTCATACTATTCAGATAACTAGCAGTATCCTTGAACTTATTATAATAAAAGTAGTTCAACCTATTAGAATTATATGAGTTTGACATTTGTAATAACTTTTATCAATTAATTTAGAAATATTGCAAATTTAACCACTTCTTAGTAATATCAATATATTTGTGTTAATTCTTATTTTATCTATTTCTTGGGGTTTATTAATTTGTAGAATTGGTTCAGATATAAAATTTAATGCAAGAGTTAGAATAATTTTGACTATTAAACATACTTCACGTTAATATAATATTCACACAAAGTAGCTTTACTAGCGTCATACCTATGTAGTAATTATGATGAAAATTACAAATTAAAATTAAATTGTATATTTACAATCTTAACCAGATTTACGAAGAATAACATTTAAAAAAGGATTAATTTGTCAGAGATAGGTAAAATTAATTAAGTTATTGAGATTAAAAATGAATGATTTATAATCATATAATTTAATTAAGAATTTATAATTGAAGTACTATGATGTAGTCTAAAATTTCATTTTACTCGTAATTATCAGTATAGATTTCAAATTAACTTCTCGTTCATAATTGCAGAATTAGTGTTTCATTAGATTTGCTAACATTTTTGTCAAATTTAGTTTACTAATATTCAAGCAAAATTAGCTGAGTTTTTTATTTTGCTAAAATATTATATTTTAGCGATAAAACGCTTATGCTTTTTTATTTGTATTGTTAAGTAATATATTAATAATCTATTATTATTTTAATATTAAATATAAATATTTGTTATAAAATGATTGCTTATGTTTAACAATAACAATAATTAAAATTACCCTATAACTACTATAATAATATATAATTTATAATGAGATTACTAGATAAAATTAATATTTGACATGAAAAACTGAGAATTATAAAATCATTTTATACAAATAATAATTATCATTAATTTTTTTTAATTAATTGATATGCCAATTATAGCTTTTGTTATAGAATTATTTATATAAATTATAATCTTAGCTTTGGTTGACAAGCCCTTTGACATAATTATGTAAATTTAAATTTTCTAACTAAATCTTGTTTAATTATTAAATTAACAAATTAAAGATTTCTTACTATTTTTTTAAATATTTCTCTGCTTAATCACTCATTATGATGGTAGATGTAAGTTGATTTAGAAATTAGTAATTAATAAATAATAAGAATATTTCGTCATAACTATTTTAATCATTCATTTCTTACAATCTATAATTTTTCTTCTTCTTTAACTTCTTCTTTAATATTTTCCTTGATTTATTTATCATCAGAGTTCTTCAATAATGATTAAATTAAATTCTTAATATCATTATTCATTTCATTCTAAGTAGTTTTTATTTCGTTAACTGTGGATTTAATATCATTCTAGGCGGACTGTAATGCTTTATTTTAGCTTTCATGACTCTTAATGATTGATGGTAATTAATATTGTATAGAAATTATATAATTTTTTATTAGGCAAACCTTGTATCTTTTTAGCATTTATAGGGTACATTTTGACATATTTTATTAATCTATAATAAATAAATTATCTATAGGATCTAAACCAAGCATATAATTTAATTATTAGTATCAAATAAGTTATATTTTAATTTAAAAGAATATTTATTTAAATTATGCGAAGACTAGTAAAAATAAAATAAATATTCCTTAGAAAATAAAAATTGACTATTAAAATTGAGCTATTCTTGCTTTGAATATTTATTATTACTAATTTCTAAGAGATACTTTTAAAAGCGAGTTTTGTATCTAATTAGTAATAAATTTAAGAAATTTTCGAAACTTATATATACTTACAAGATATATGCTCTTAAATAGAAAAAAATAATATAAAAATATAATTAGTTAATTAAGTAGTCCAACATCAATTTCAAGATTAATAAGGTATTGTATTTTCTCTTCCAAAAATTATAAATATGTTTAAATATTTACATTAAAATGATTGAGTCTTGATTTTTAATGATAGTCTATAAATCTTTAACTGTAAGTTCGACAGTCTTTACATTTTGTTCGACAGTCTTTACATTAAGTTCGACAGCCTTCACATGGTGTAAGATCTATTCCTCAGCATTAAAACTCTTGGTATGAGTCTTGTAGATTGCCTTTTTAATGTCTTTCACGAACCCTTGCCATTAAAACACACTACAAATTTATATATATTTTTTAGAGTATCTACAGGGTTAAAGTAGAAAAGAGGCTGAACAAAAATCTATAAAATCTTTATAGAATTTATGTTCTAAACTAAATAATACATAAATAGTTTTTTAATTACGCTGTTGATAAGATTAGCTAAAAAATTTTTAAGAATTGAAGAAAATAAATATGAGGGATTTTAGGAGATTTTATTATTTAAATAGTTATTTATTTATATATAGTATTATAATCTAGATAATATTTTTAAATCAAATTGATATTATTTATGATCTATAATTGATTATTAAATACATAAATTTGATTATTTATATTAAATTAAAAAAAACTAAAAAACTCCTTTCTAAGTATTATATATTAAGAGTTATTTAAAATATATTTTAGCTGAGTCAGAAATAAATATACAATTATTACGCATTAAATATACAAAATAGCTATGAATACTTCATGTATAAATTCCCACAGTTTTTCAATCACTTGATAGTATAATAATTATAATATTAATTATTTGGTATATAATTCTTAATTATCGTCGATTTAGTCTTCTACAGGTCTCCTGAATATGATATAGCTTGGGAAGTATTCTTAATTTTTAAATTCTTCATCGTTGAAGTAGGATTCTCTTTCTTAAATTAGTTGAGCCTTAATTCTATATGATTCTGCCACCATCTTTTGCATTAAGAAAAATTTAATGAAATATGCAAAATAAAGTGATATGAGCTTATATATGTACTATACTACTACAATTCTAATTTAAAAAAAAATAAATTTGTATTATCATTAAATTAACATTTTATAATTAAAATTTAAGGATTTTTTTTTACTTTTTAAATTAATATTAATACAATTGATCTTAATTTCTTAGAGCAAATCTAAAATCCAAATTTTATTAATTTAATTTCAAATTCAAATCTAATTAAATAAATGAATAATACTTTATATACAGTAAATTTTTTGTCTTAAACTATAGATAAAAATTATTGATTACCTTCTCATAAGATTCCGAGATGACTGCGATTATGAAATTAAGAAGGATAATGTTCAAAAAAAGAACAGCTGAAATCCATACTATCCAGGCAAAGATAATATGAGCATCCTCTAATTCGTAAAAATTGTCTATCTAGAAATCACCTGTGGATGCTCTAAAAGCCATGATGAAGTACCCAAAGTAATTAATAATGATTTATGATAAATTTAAGTTATATTTAGATTTTAAAATTCAGTACAATTAAAATAAGAATTATTTTGAAAGTATCAATCAAATATGCAAAACAATTATTCAATTTTAATGCTATATAAGAATAAATGTAATTGATACCTTCATACTCTATATTGTCTGGGCTAGTCTTTATTTTGAGTAATGTGAATATCAATCCATAAACAATCAGCACAAAACCATATAGCATTATGAAATATCTAAGATCCATGAACACTGCTTTTAGCATGCTCACCTATTATTTAGATATAAATTAAACAATATAGAATAAGCATTAAAAGCTTAAAACTCCTTTAATATTTTGAATGAGCTTATTTATGATAAATTAATACAAATAATTCATTTATAGGGTTTAAAAATACATAAAATTATGGGGGGGGAAGTTTCCTTTCCCCATGCAGTTTCCCCCCCCCCCCTTTAGGTAAGTTTCCTACCCCTA
This sequence comes from Oxytricha trifallax, assembly GCA_000711775.1. Lineage (NCBI taxonomy): Eukaryota > Ciliophora > Spirotrichea > Sporadotrichida > Oxytrichidae > Oxytricha > Oxytricha trifallax. Next base: position 12,758 of record ARYC01002473.1, read on the forward strand.
ACATTTAAATTTATAATATACCTTAACTATATATATAAAAAAACATTTTTGATACTATTTCAAGGTTCTTATTTTTCTATTGTCTCATTAAATATTGAAAAATATTTTGCAATAACTATTTTAGGTATTTATATATGTCACTTTGATAATATATGTGAAATTCTTATCATTATAAAAAAATAGTTGATGTCAAAATATGAATTATTTGCACTATTGATGATCAAGATTTTGAAAAATTTATAAAAATTATATATTTTATGAATGGGGCAGGAAACTTCCGAAGGGCTCAGGAAACTAGCTTTGTGGAGCAGAAAAACTTCCCCCCTAAATATTAATTTATGTGAATTTATGCGATTTTTAAGTAAAATTATTATTGTAAATGCATGGATTTACTGTTTAATATACGATAAAGATATATTAAGTTTAGTTTTCAATTCAAATTTATTTTTATTGAACTTTTAATTAAGACTTTTTTAATTATCCTGCTTCATATCTCAAATTTGTCATATTAGATGAAATTATAAAATTGATTTTAAGAAATAAATACCTAATTAAGTAAAATCTTTTTTAGTTCATATTCTTTTCATTAACTTCACGAAGCACACTACATCTCTTTTAATATGACATAAACTATATTTTAACCACTAATAATTGATTTTAGAGTTTATCCCTTATACTTTCAAAATTTAAAGTTATAAGGTTGCTTCTGAAACGACTATATCTTACAATGCATTCCGAAATTTGTTTTTTTAAAAAATTTTTAATACTAAAATGGCAGCCCTATGCATTAACTATGCCTGTTATATATGTATACAATAAACTTTCTTTCAGCAATTTATACAATATAATTTAATTCTTATAATAATTTCTATCATTAACTATAATAAATTAGTTTTATTGTGTTTTATTATTAAAATTAAAAACTATTTTAATGGGTTTATACTTTTATAAATTTCTTACATTTTTACATTTTAAGACCTTAGCCTTATATTATCATTTTTAATTATATTTATATATATATATATACTAGATAAATAAAAATTCTAATAATTGATAAAGTATCAAACAAAAAGGTAAAATGAGATAATTTAAAAAATCAAATATATTCTTTTTTATTTTAACTGTAATGTATTAGTAACTAACTAATTTTAATCATAAATCATATATTAATAAATGGAGTGGAACAAAGTCAAGGTTAAGGCCAAGAAGCAATAGAAGCCAAAGTTAGATAATGACGACATCTCCTATGGTATGCTTCAGGAAATAATTTGAGAACTGGTCCAGTTTAACTGACTGCGCTGCTCAAGATTGTAATTCTAAATATAAGCAAGCTAGTGTAAATGCAGATTTCTACTATTTAAGTGATGATGACGAAGAAGAAATAAATTACTAGAATATCTCTCTGGATTGAGCTAAGTCACACCAAAAGGTTAGATTGGAGATGAGATGACTCTACTTTCTAAGGCTGTCTATTAAAAGACTGGAACAATCGTTGATATTGAATTTGGTGAAGCAGCATTCAACCCAGATGTGATCAACAGGATAGAGAAAGCTCTTTGAGTTAAGAACCCAAGATGCAGAATTGACCATTAGAAGAAGAGACCAAATCAAATCTGAAACAACACTCAATAAAGCAAGGAACCACTCTAGAGCTCGCTGATGTTACTTATAAGTGTTTACAGTATTTTTCTTCTATAAGTAATTAAAATAGTTAGTTACTAATACATTACAGTTAAAATATTAAAGAATATATTTGACTTTTGAAATTATCTCATTTTACCTTTTTGTTTGATACTTTATCAATAATAAAATATTTGCAAATAATTTTGCAAAAATTCCTGATTAAAAATATAATGAATGGATTATAATCTTGGTTTGCAGAAATAAATATGTTTCATCATTTTAAATTTTCAAAAATATATTTTATGGAAGTATAATAACTGAATCCCTAGAATACCCTCAAAATCTCACAAAGCTTAATGAACACCAAAATTAACATAACACTATGCAAAATAACAATTTAAATTGTAATTAAAAAAAATAAAATATCTATAGAGCTCTTTTATTTGTTAAAATTAGATAAAGTTATGAAAAATTTAAAACCTCAATACAATAAATTAAATCTATAAATAAAATCTTGAAACAATAAATTGTACAGTTCAGATAAATACAATATCTTAAAATTTTTTTTAATAAAAAAGATTAAAAATAGAGAAATATGAGATCTCTTCTACATGATTGAATAAAATTAAGAATATTATTTCAGCTTAACTCCATCATTCTCAATTGGTTGCTAACACTTATGTACTATTGATAAAATAGATAAAAATAGAAAAATTAGGAAATAATGTTTAATGAATTATATATCAGTAATCTTAACTATCGCTAAATACAAGAGGCATTAATCATATTTTGATTTAAATTAAAAATAATTAATTAAATCATAATTAAATATATATATATATATATATTTGTTGTCTAGTTGTCTGGCCGTAGTTTTTAGTGGTCTACCGGTAAGTATATTAATTATTCATAATTACTTAAATGCATGTCTAGACTATTAATTATTGCACTGCATCACTAGTCATTTCTCCGGTTGTGTTCTGGCCACTGTCTGACTTCTCTCAAATGTCCCCCTTCTTCTCTTTTTGATCGGAGTGTAATCTTGCGTTAAAGAAGAGGGCAACCATCGGCGAGGTCAAAGGGAATGCCTCTTCCCCGCTTTGTGTGGGTATTTCGGATTCACAGAATATGCATAGAGACTTAAATGCATTGGCATCTTCGGGGTCCATCTTGCCAAAGGGAAGAGTGTTAGATGAGATAACTATGAAACATCCCGTGTACTTATAGTCGACGCCACCGTACTTCTACTCTATGGCCATCCCTTCACCCTCCATCAACCGCTTCATCCCTGCTATCCCAGATGATCCAAATGCTTTCGTAAGATTGATCTCGTTTGCGATGAGAATATGTGACTCTCCGGCCTTGCCTTGCTTCATGGGGACGTGAAAATGCGAACTCGACTACACGTATTGTTCACACACGAATATCTCTTCTAGGATGCGGGTGATTTTTGTCTTCCCGGTATTGGTGGGCCCGTATATCCACAAGCTGTGAATCTTACTATTCTTGCGCTTGATAAGTAGCTCATAGAGGGCATCCAGAATGTCAAGATAACCCATTGTTTTCAGATCGGCATCCTTAGGGGTACTGGAGTAATTACCGGTTTGTTTTAGTTCTGCGATGTATTCTAGGAGAGAAGTTATTATTGGTACTCTCTCCTTAATGGCGACACCGGATTTTTATATCACTAGATCGGCATAGTTGATTAAGCTGTATGCCTTTGCAATAGCTACTAGTTAAGAGAAATTTGATGAATTTTTCCAAATGTACTCATTTTTTGACTGTGATCCCCCTGAAAGCCTTTCGATCATTTAGTCATTCGTTACATCAACAGCACCTTTAGATCCGCGCTACTGCTTAGCATTCTGTTTGACAATGAACTGCTCGTAGAGTTGAGAGGGCCCGTATAAAAGCTTTAATCAATCTACTGCTTATGAAAACTGATCGAATGTTTGATGTCCTAGAAGCTTGACTGTTAATTCTAGCTGTGCCATTATTACCGCACCCTTGCGCCTCTTTTTAATGAAGAATGACTTGTTGACTCCAATAGAATCTGTTTTGAAACTAATGCAGAGGTAGCACATCGAGTTGGATCGATCAGTGTAGACCTCGAGGTGACTGAACCCCGGAATTTAACTGGTCATTAAGCCTTGGCACTGCTTCCAGAAGTCTGAGTTGCCCTCGTTCTGTACCAGTAAGTAGAATTGGTGGCGGTTGTGAAACATTACAATTATTGACATGATTAGTCCTCCGCACAGATATGAAGTCAATGTAGCCTCTCAGCAAACTGAATATCCGAGTTGGTGGTCTCAGGCATGTTGTCTCCATTATCTTTTTAAATGCATTTAAGTAATTATGAATAATTAATATACTTACCGGCAGACCACTAAGAACTATGGCCAAACCACTAGACAACTAATATATATATATATATTTAATTATGATTTAATTAATTATTTTTAATTTAAATCAAAATATGATTCAGTTAAAATAGTAAATAAATCGTGAATATAATAATCCTTAAATACATAGAAATATATATATAATCATACTTGAATATTTTTTATAATTTATTTTTAGAAATTTGTTTGATTTATTTAATTTATTTATATTCTGTGGGACCAAGTAGTAAAAGTTATTTATTTTTGCTACTTGGTCCCAAAATTATTATATTTAAATATAATTTAAATTTATAAATAAAATATTTAAGAATTTATTTTAAAAGTGTAATTACTTTTCTACAAAAATTAAATGGAATTTATTTTTAATTATTTGTTTTGACTATATAATAATTATAGACATAGATAATTAATTAGATTTTAAATAGAGTTTCCTTAAATAGAAATATTTGCATAATTTATTTATTTATTTTAGCTGCCATAAATTCCATTTAATTTTTGTAGAAAAGTAATTACACTTTTAATATAAATTCTTAAATATTTTATTTATAAATTTAAATTATATTAAAATATATTAATTTTGGGACCAAGTAGCAAAAATAAATAACTTTTACTACTTGATCCCACAGAATATAAATAAATTAAATAAATCAAACAAATTTCTAAAAATAAATTATAAAAAATATTCAAGTATGATTATATATATATTTCTATGTATTTAAGGATTATTATATTCACGATTTATTTACTATTTTAACTGATTAATGCCTCTTGTATTAGCGACAGTTAAGATTACTGAAATATAATTCATTAAACTTTATTTCTTAAATTTTCTATTTTTATCTATTTTATCAATATTTGAAAGAAGAAACCACAGTTGAAATTATCACTTTATTTTACTTAATATAAAGAAAAATTAAAACAAAAGCTATTCATATATCAAAGAGGAGAATAAAAAATTGTCTCTAAGATAAAAGTATTATAAAGTAAGGTCAATAGCATATTTATCTTTTTGTTATTTCATATCTAATGTGTGTTTTGTTTATCATCTTTAATATAATATTATTATTATTTGAATCAATTCCATTGTAGCCTATCTCTTATATATCTATTATCACAATCACAAAATAGAGAAGTGTCATTGACTAATCAATTATATTCCAAAGATCATTAATGTATTCCACGATGCCTATTTTGTAAAATATATAGTATAATATAGAAAATATTCTTTTTATCATCCTAATTTCGTAATATTCTTGCAAAAGCAAATAGCCTACGCATGTTATTATAGTTGAGAAATTTATTCATAATTCATTTTTATAAAATCATATTGAAACTTGTGATAATTTAAGGACAAGCTGTTATACTATGCTTCTAGAATCCTCTTCATCAGCTACTCCTGCATTAATTGTGAAGAAGTAAAGATCAGCTACATAGCTTATTAGAAACACCAAGTAAAGGTAGAATTAGTTAATGAAAAATTTATGAATAATTATTTACACTATTTAAAATATTAAAAATAACTAGGAAGGGAGAATTAATTACTTTATTGATATTATTGCTTTAATTGAATAACTATTTCTTATTAACTAAATAATATCATTTTAAATAAAAAATATGTTAATAACTTTTATATAATTAAATACAGCTTTTTTATTTTTATTAATAATAATAATTAATTTTCAACAATATATTAAAACTAATAACATACAAAATAAAATTAAGTCCTTAAATTTGCTTGTATAAGTATCCCATTTGAAATTGAGTACTGTTTAAATGAATTCAGTTTCGTAGTACTCGAGATTCTATGAGTCTATAAGGTTAAAGGTATAAATATTTGTTATATTAATTTATACCATAAATAAAGAATATGAAAAATTACCATAAAATTCTTGATAAAATCCTTGCTTTTCATTGTTATTGGTATATTTATCAAGTTATATTAAATTTCCACTTAGGGCTGATCATTAACAAAATAAATGAAACTCTTTGATATTTAATTAATTTTTTTACAAAAAAATTAAATTACTGATTATATATTGTCCTCTTTAACTCTATGACCAAGATATTTTTCATAATTAAAAGTCTTTTTTACAAAATATTAATGATAAAAACTGACCACTTTAATATATTTAAAAATTGTTATATTATAACAGTATTTCTAACTTTTTCAATATATTAAATTAATTTATAAATATAAGCTTTAAATCATTCCAAAGTGAGTGATAAGTGAACTACGTTGTATCGAATATAGATTAGTAAATTACTGAGGAGTCTTTGGAGTATTAGGGGTATGATAAACTTGTAATTTTAGGATAAGCCAATTTAGATTCAAAGTAATCTCTTAGATAAAATTAAGTTTATATAAAATTTAATTTATTAGATTGACCTTTTTTTGAAGCAAAAATTCAATGTAAATGTCGATACAATTATTATTGCTAAAATAGATAAAAATAGGAAATTGTAGAAATTAATTAATTATCTAATTTATTATTATAATTTTAACCAACTTTACTTTTCGAATCTATTCGAACACTTATAGCTAATGTTTGTCGATTTCCTTAAATTTTATCAGTATTGTTAGTTAAAAGAGTAGAAATCGCAAATTTATCAACTTTATTCTTATCTGAGTAGCCAGTTCCAAGTTTTATTGTCTTACACATAAATTTATTGCTAGTGATTGGAATCATTGACTAAATTTCATCGATTGAGAGTGGAATCACCATAAATGGTCAATAACTCGTTGCTCTATGAGTGGAAGATGAAATTTAGGACCCTATCGTATTCTCCATGTTTTAAAACCCCCAGCTCAGCAACTTTCAAGTCCTGCTCAACTGTTTGAGCACCAAATTTGACAACTTTAGTGGAGGAGGAGCCAAAATGGTCATTTTTATGAGCGAAAATGAGAGAGGTTTTTGGATTTCTGGGTTTGATTAGTTAAAATTAAAACTTAAAAGTGTGATTTGTAATAAGTGGCTTTAAATCAAGCAATTAAAGATTTAAACTGCTGTTTCTGTATGTATTGGTGTCTTCTCTAGCTTCTACACCCCAACTCATCCTCCTTCATCTCAACTTCACACAAATCCATGCTTGATGGTGCTGCA
>ARYC01002474.1:0-34957 GCA_000711775.1 Oxytricha trifallax
AAGCTGGAAGCAAGATGGAGTCTATGAATGTTTCAATGAAGAGAATTCAATCTCAAGATTTAATAGGAAAATTTCGAAGTAAAGAGGACTTATACAGATACTTGGTATAGCAAGGTAAGTTTTCAACTATAACAAACTTAATAACTTTAGTTGGATTGTTCTTGCCCACTAAGGAGGGAACTAAAATCTCATTCTTAAAAGCCTTACTAAGTGAAAATATAAAAAGCTTTTAAGTCTAATGAAATAATAATGATCGAGATACCTGACTACCCTGAAATATCAGTGACAAACCTCTATGATGATGCTATGAGTGATCCAAATGTTGTTATTTATCTTCCTTTGAGTTACAACTCTCTAATAAGTTACAAGAGAGAAACTTCTTTTTTGGCGTTCTTGGAACTCTGAAACCTGATACTTAAATGAAGTTATTTAAGAAGCACATAAGAAACGCTACAGCATCTCTCCTGAAGAAAAAGAGAAGCAGGGAATTAAAATCAGCGACACTTGGCTGAAGGAACTACAGAAGCATCCATTCATCTAAAATAAGCTTAGACTTCTAACTTTATAGAGAAACCTGGAACTGCTATATACTTGATGAAATAGCGCAGCAAATTAAACAGAGAGAAAAGGTCTCAAGTAAAACATGAATTGAGTAAGAGACTCTTCAAAGATTTAAAAAAGCCAGATGAGATGAACATAGATGCAGGAGCTGGCACTAAGAGAAGAAAGATCGGCCAAACAAGCCATAAGAGGAAGAAAAGAAAGATAAGGCAAATCCCTTTAAGGGCTAATTTGATATGTGAAGTTATTCATTCGTTTAAATCTAAAACTTATTTATAAACACAAAATCTCCATTCTCCTGCACATACTTTAGCTTTTTCATCGCTGACTCTCTTAGCAGCGCTCTTAATAAAATCAACTGTATCTATCTTCTAGTCGTGCATCAAATGATAGAGTGATGTTTCTTGTAGTTGCCTTTCAATAACCCTTAATATAACTCAATTCCATTAAATTGAGGGCTACAAGGAACATTAAATACAGGTGCTATGTTTAGCCTTTCATATTGCTTAATCGAGTCTTTAGTTTTATGAACTGATAAGTTATCAACAAACAGGATGATCTCTTAGTCAGCGTACTTATCACTGAGCTATTATAGGAACTTTATGTATTACTCTGATTTTATTGAGAGAGGGTGGATAAATAAATCTCGAGCCCATTATCTTCTCTTATTTCACCAAGTATAGCATGAGTTTAAACCTTAACCTTTTAGTAATAAACTTCTTTATTACTATACCTCTTGTACCAAGACCTAGATATAAAGGTATTAAACGTGAATACTGCCTCATCAGCGCGTATAAACTTGATGTTATTAGTAATAGGTCTTTGCATTTAATCATATATATAATTTAAATAATTGCTGTAAAATGTGACTGTTAAAATCAATCACTCTCTTATTGCGATTGTCTGTCTTGTAAGATATTCCATTCTTTTTATATATGTTAGCTATAGATTAAGCAGAGATATGAAGCCCTGGGAATTAGCGATGAAACACCACAGCTCTCAAGCGAGAGAGAAATGAGCCTAGTATTTAAGAGTCTTAACATTAATAAAATAATCAATATGATGCTAGTAGAATTTTAGAGGCCATTTAGGCCTAGAATTAAGCTACTATCTTTTCAAACTCAATGTAATAGACAGTGAGACTTCACAGTTGCAGGTAATTTCTGCAGTAGCCTAGCTATAGACGTGTAATTGAGAATAAGCTTGAGTTGATCATTACAATCATCACATCCATAACGCAACTTAATCAGTAAATCTAAATACTCACTGTCATAAACTGACCCCAAAACTCGCATATAATCACTTATATTACTAATATTTAAACTATAAACCCCTACTTAAACTCTATTAAAACCCTAATAAAGCAAGCGTTAATTACAGTCTTTTATCATTTAAAAACTCAATCAAAATACTGAAGGGGTTTTTGGGTTTTGATTATTGGTATCTAATCTGCAATAAGAGAGCAGCACTAAAGCAGTAACGAGATCAAGCTGTTTGAGTTTATGTTAATATATATTTAAAGATAGTTATAAAATATATTAATAATATTTACTTTTTTTATTTTGGTAACTATATCGCAAATAGCTCTACTTCTCAAAAGATATTTAAAAAAATTCTAAGGCTATTAAATATTTATAATTATTTATTATGAATTATTCAATTACTTTATTTTATTATTAAGTGATTTTATCTGTAAAATATTACCAAGACGATTCGATACCGTTTATGCAGTATATCAAATTGGTTTAGTAATTTATTAGTTAAATTGAAATTTAGTAGATCATTATGTTTTTTATTTTTTTAAATTAATATAATTCACAAATTACCTTAATGTCTACAAACCAATTTTAACAGTAAAAGGACAATAAAGGAATTAGTGGCTCTTATAGACTTAAATCATTTTGCTTTGCCTAGGTTTATTTTATTTTATTTACTTAAACAATAATAAATATGGATATTTTAAGATGTATAAATACAAACTCTCAACGATATAATATCTCAGAGTTTTATTTATTATATTTTTCAATAATTGTTAAACTAATCAGAAAATTAAATAAATATTATCAATTTTTTTAATTTATTAAATTGAATTATAGTAAATATTTTTATTATTTTTACTATTAGATTTATAATGTTTTTTATTATGATTATGGTTTAATTATGGCAAATATTAAATTAAAGTTTAATCCTATAAATTTCGATAATTTTATCTTTAAAATATGAATTATTAATTTGATTTGATGTCAGCTTTGATGAAAACAATGAGAATAAGATTTATCGATAAGGATACTATAATTTTGATGTTAGTATTTTCAAGGCAGCAAAATTTTAAATTATATCATGCTGATGCACCTTTAATTTAAATTTCTATTCACTTATTCTTTTCTTAAATCACAAAAATATTAAAAATTTAAATAACGAATTCATGAAGAAAAGGAAATTGCTATACAAATAGAAAAATATTCTCAATATGAATAATTTATAAAAATATATTATCAGTAGAAGTGATTGGAATAAGATAAACTGAAATAAAAAATATAAACAAAGAAGCTCTTATTTACTCAAAACTGTTATTTTTTTTGCATTAATAAAACATTAAGCAATAACCAAAATAAATCTTAATCAAAATACAGAGAAAAAAAAAATTAAAATCATGAGTTCAGTAAAAGATTGTGAAAACCAATTCTTAATAAATTATATTAAACAGTATACTTTAATCTCACTAATCAAACAAGCTCCTAATGTTCCTTATCAAAATCTTTTTATGCTATTTGAACTCTCTGGTTTAATTTCTCATGTCGATCTTCTCTGGCCTCAGGTCGATAATTTTGCTGTGCTAGGCTTCGAGCTTTAGCATCTCCGGACTCAAAACCCCAAAACCCCTTAGTGAGGTTTATAAGTGCTTTGATTTGTAGGGTATAGTTGGGGTCTTATTGGGGTTAGTAGAGAAATTAGATCAATTTGCAAAATGAGAAATAGAAATTAGCGAAATTTAGGGTTTATCTATGATGAGCAATATTTAAATTTACTGCTTAAGCTTAGGTATGGTACAAGTATTAATATAGACTAAGTCAAACCAGTGCTAATTATACAGCCATAGCAAGACTCCTACACAAGAGTGCCCCAACCGTTAGGTATCATTGCTTGTTAGCTGTTTAACATTATAACTCAGGCTCTAGAAAACATCCTGCAAGAAAATAAAAGTTCTCACAGGTCCATATTGACTATCTCTGTGACTCTAAGACATTAAAGTATTGAGCTCACTTTCCTCTTGACTAACGAGCTGTCATGTTTCATCGCAAGTTTCCAGACATGCGTATCTCTCCTTAGACTATAGCCAATATTTATAGACGAAATGGTATTACTTTCAAGACTGTCAACAGAGTGAAGAGAGTGATTGATTTTACAGTGCCATTTTATAGCAATAATTTAAACTATATATATGATTAAATGCAGAGAGCTATTGATAATAACATCAAGTTCATACATGCAGATGAAGCTGTGTTTACGTTCAACACTTTTATTAATAAGTCAAGGTACAAGAAGTATGATAACATAGAAGTTTATGACTAAAAAGTAAAGGTAGTCACTCATGCAATTTTAGCTGGTATAAGTGAAGATTCAGGCTTAGAGAGTTATGTGATTCACCCTCGCTCTATTAAGCGAGAGTAGTACATAAGAGTTCCTACATAAGCTCAGAGAGAAGTATAGCAACCAAGAGATCATCCTGTTTGTTGATAACCTATCAGTTCATAAGACTAAGGAGTCAAAGAAAGCTTATGAAGAGTTAAACATAACTCCTATATACAACGTTCCTTACAGCCCTTAATTTAATGGAATAGAATTCTACTGGAGTTAAATAAAGACTCACTACAAGAAGCTTCTGCTGTATCATCTTATGCACGACTTGCCCATCGATACAGTAGACTTGATTCAAAGCAGCTGTAAGAGAGTGAGCGTAGATAAGACAAAAATTTGTGCGAGAAAGGGAAGAATGAATGTTTATAAATAAGTTTTAGATTTAAACGAATGAATATATTCACATATTAAACTGGCCCATAAATGGGTTTGACTTTTCTTTCTTCTCCTCTTCTTATGGCTTGCTTGGGCCCATATTTCTTCTCTTTGTGCCAGCTCCTGCATCTATGTTCATTTCATCTGGCTTTTAAACATCTTTATAAAACCTCTTGCTCACTTCATGAATTTTCTGTGACTTTCTCTCTCTATGAACCATGCTCTTTCATAAGATATATACCAGTGCCAGATTTTCCTACAAAGTTATATGTCAAAGCTTACTTGAAAGATAAGGATGCTTCTTAAGTTCCTCTAGCCAAGCTGAGCTTATAAGAATGCCTTGCTTCTTCTAGTCTTCAGGAGAAATAGAATATCTTTTCTTATGAGCTTCTTCAATAATTTCTCTGAGATAATCCTCTTTTATTGTACCAAGAACACCAAAGAAGAAGTTTCTCTCTGGGAGTTTATTAGAGAGTTGTTTCTTGGTAGGAAGGTAAACTACCACTTCCTCATCTGACATGGCATCCTCATAAAGATTAGTGACTGAAATCTCAGGGTAGTTGGGAATTTCGATTAGTTTAATCTCTTTATTTTTAAAAGCTTTCTTCTCCTCACTAAGTATTGCTTTCAAGAATGAAATTTTGGTACCTTCCATCGTGGGAAGGAATAAACCAACTGTATAATATTTTAATAGTCATCAAGTTATCTTACCATGTAAAGTTAGGTATCGATAGAGATCTTCCTTACTTCTGAACCTTGATATCATTTCTTGAGCCTCGACTCTTTTCATTTGATCATTGAGTGATTCCATCTTTGTTCCTCTTCCTATTAATGAATTTCAAATTATAACTTATAGACTTCTGGATCCTATTGTTTAAAATCTTACTATTAAATATGGGCATCTTATAGGAGGTCAACCCTGCAAGATACGTGGAGAAAGTTTGCAGAAGCTGTAACAAACTGCAGTGATGGAGCTCCATTATCAATTTAGTTCCATTAAATTAGTACTAAATTTGTTTAAATTTAATTAGTACTGGTACTAAATTCGTTTAATTTCAATTGGTACTAATTTAATAGTACCAAAACTTAATTAGTACCTAGTTTTAAACTAATGAGGTTTTAATGGAAAAGTTCCAATATGGTTCAAAACCTAACTGGTACCAGTACCAACCTCAATTTTTTCTAAGTTGGTACCAAAATTAAAAATATTAAGCATGAATTTAGAAAATTTATAGTTATAAACTTAGTATAAATATGATGTCTAACGCCTAAGAAGCAACCATTGTTGTTGCAGTACCAACTCCTATACAAAGTTACTATAACAAGAGAGGTTATTAAAGCTTTATAATAGAAATTTAAATTTGAATTTAAACATGGCGGCTAACTTAAATCGCAAAGCAGTCTCTCTTGGCAGTGGATAATCTTAGCTAAACTTTGGATAAACTAAGAAGCCAAAGATCATATACATTGTAAAGGAGCCAGAGCTTAAATCTCTTGAGTTTGAATCAGAGGTGTTTGTTCTAGAAATAAATATCAGGAAGCAGAGAGCAGAGATAAGTATTTAAACTCTAATCAAAGATGTTGAGGAGTTAAAAGAACATCTCCCACTAGAAAAGATTAAAGAATTCTAATGTGATGAATGCTAAAATTTCTTCTCAACTGATTCGAGCTTGAAGAGGCACATCAAAGAGATGCACTCTGGGAGAGCTAAGATATATATTAAGCACGAAAAGGTCGATGGCAGGTATTAGTGCACGACTTGCATGATCTTACACTCACTCAGCTAAAGTTAAAAGACACATGCAAAAACATCATTTAAGTGAGTTTTTAATGCAAGATAAAGAAACATAAAAACTTATACCAGCCAAGAGAAAGTCCAATACTATAGAGTCTTAAAGAGAGCAGGAAGAGAGACTTAAGAAGCAGAAACGTTTTGAGTCAATGAACCAACCAGCTAATGAATTATATATAGCATACTTGTAAGAGAGAGCTATGTATATACCTGCATTAAATGCAGCAGATCTCAGTTTTTGCATTGACAACTATTTACATATTAATGTGCCTAACAAGGCAAAACTCATAGTAGTTGATGAATATGCTTATAAAGTATATCCTTTCAAATATCTTATTAGGAACGAGCAGTATCAAAATGAGTTTGCCAATGAATACATAATACTAAGAGAGACTCATAAAAGGTAATGCAAGAACTTGCTTAAACTCGATGGAGTTATTCTTGGACATGGTTTTATTGCACTACGACTCAAGAAATTTGAAATGACTCTAAGAGATTATCTCTACCATAATAGATACCCAGATGACTTGAATGAGATACTCACGGAAATGACCAAGGGTGTGAAAGAGCTGCATGATCTAGGGTATGTTCATAGAGATTTGAAGCCAGAAAATGTAATGCTAAATCTCTGTCCTTTAGAAATAGTAGTCATTGATTTCAATAGAGCAATAAGGTAAGAAATAGTGACTTTAGCTAAAGTGCTAGGCACACCTGGATACTTCCCAATAAGAGAGAAGTGGACTAATGGCTCTGTTTAGTGAGATGTCTGGGCGGTAGCAGCAATTATTTTAGAGTGCGATATGGAAAGTATGTCGTACTTCGGAACAAAGCAAGAAAAGTAATCAATAAGCATGGCTGTTAAACATATAAAGCAAGAAGATGTATGCAATTAGATTAAGAAAATGGTTGAAATGATCATAGTAAGAGCTACAGCATATCCAAGATCATCATTAGAAGATATACTTGAAACATTAAAGAGAGCTAAGTTCAAGAGATACCACAAAGATAAGCAGATAAAATTTGTTTGAATTAAGCACATTAATACTCATTAAATATTCATTAAATTCACATAAAACTTGCGTTTCTCTACTAACCCCAATAAGACCCCAACTATACCCTACAAATCAAAGCACTTATAAACCTCACTAAGGGGTTTTGGGGTTTTGACTGCGAAACTCATTCAGGAGGCTGCCGTTCAACTTAGTGAGATAGAGAGAGAACTTGAGACTTTTACTTTATGTACTTTACCAAATAACCCTGGTAGCTTTCGATCAGGAGTAGCAGCTTTTACAGTATCGCCATAGTCTTTGTCTAATCGTTGAGCTTCTTATAGATTGAATGGTGCGTTTGCTTATAAAACCCCATAGATCAATTAAGACAGGAAAATTGGGGTTAAGAACAATTAAATTAAGAATTAATTATTATGGAGTATAATTATAATGTTTGGGCTAATTATTAAAACTATTGGCTCGATTAATTGTCCTTATAAAATAATCCAATCAGGCTGTGTAAATTTGAATTTATCCTAATTATATTTAATTTCAGCCAATAATTATTAGTTTTTAATTTAATTGTTCTTAACTCCAATTCTCATGTCTTAATTGATCTTTGGGGTTTTATGACTACTTGAGGTCCTCCTTGAAGAGGTAGAGCTCTGGTCGCCGCGTGTAAATACCAGGCCAAAGCCGCCTCCTTCTCATGTATTTTAAGAGAACCAGTCGCATTTATCACTTTGTTCATCTGGGGCAGTTGTGGAAGCTACATAAGATTTCCGGCATTCTGGAATTTTAGTTTTTTTAACGAAATTTAGAATTAAACCTACGACCCCAAGTTCTCTCATGAAATCCTAGCATTATTCTTTCAATTATTTTTCACATATCATTTGGTTGAGACCACTATAGTTGGCATGCTCCTCTCAAGCAGATGATTACCATTATGTGTAATGACTCTGGTTTCAGTATCTCTTTCATCATAACACATATATGGTGGCCTTGACACTTCCTCATACAGTCTTTTATGATTTCATTGAGTTTAAAAATCTTTCCTGAGTTACAATGGATTTCTGGGTAATTAACTGCTTTCGATTTGTTGGCATCACTTAAAATGAGGTTCTTATCCACTCTGGCACTCCAGGGCTTCTCTATGGTTTCTTCACCTAAAAGGTAGTTGGTTCTGTTGATAAGGGAGTCAAAGTTTATACATGCTTGAATGGTTTTTAAACATACGGCTTCAATCACTACTACAGCTAATATCCCTATATTCTTGGGTCTTAATATAAATCTAAAGCTGTTTCTGTTATATGTGTAGGTTTTTCTTGTTGCAAGAGAGATCTTAACATTTATATGACATCTAGTTTGACTATAGAATACAAGAAAACGACTACTAAATTTTTTTATCTGCAAAGGATGGGCACAAAATGATGTCTCCTTATAAGAAAGATAGAAAATTTCAACAACCCTGCAATGCCATTCTATGAAATGGAGTTACTATCAATCAAGAGTACTTCTTAGTGATGACTTTGTTCGATCCTTACACAGTCGGATGCAGAGACTCTCCAACAAAGCCTAGATTGCACTCCGAATGTCTAGGGGTGCTCCTCTATGTCTCATCTCTGGGATTTACTAGGCTGAGGTATTAGATTCTCAATATTTGACAGTTAGGAATAAATTTAAACTCAGATTAATATTTTAGATTTTAAAATTTTAGGTTTTTAATCTTGATAGCTTGTTGATAGTAGACATATATATATATATATATAAAATATGATAAGCTACCAAATATTCATAATTAAAGTCTAGTTTAAATTTACATTTAAATATAACAGTCACTTTATTCAAATTCAAATTGATCTTTTAAATAAACAGATATTAAAACTAATAATTTGTTTTGCTCAGGAATGGTCAAACTCTATGAGGACAAATATTCATAAATATATATGATCAAAATATTTTTTAAGGTGTTCACTAGTCTGAAGATAAAAAAATCAAAAATTAAATTTAAATTTTATAAACAATATAAATCAAATTTATATTTAATATTCATTTTAATGAATGTAGAAGATTTAGGTTATATTTATTGAATTCTAAAACTATATCATAATTGTAAAATTAGAATAAGTCATATTTCATTTAGGAATGCAAAATTTGTTATTAAAATTTAAATATATAAAGTTTATAGGGCTTTAATTGAATTTTTGAGATTTTAATAATTATTAAATATATTGTATAAAAATTTAAGATAATATATTAATGTAGTCTAACAAAGTTTCATTTAAGAAGAGTTTGATAGAAAATTAAAAGATAATTAAATTTACAATAGAAGTTACAATATAATTGTATTTAAAATTTATAAAAAATCTTTCAATAAAAATCTTTTATCAACATTAATTGCCTAAATATTTAAAAAAAATTAATTCCAAATTTTACCCAAAAAAATACCCCCATTCGATCAGTACCATCAATTGGTAGATTATAACAAAGGAACTACTAGAAATGTAGCTCACTGATAGCTTTATCATAAGGTTGTATACGGTAGTATAATATTATTTTTCAAATTATATGACACATCTTTATGGTATAATTTTATTGAGAGATTACATATTGATTTCATATTCAAAAACATTAATGAATTCATTAATCTATTTAAATTATTTCACTAGGGTGAATGTGACTTAAATCATTAAGAACTACAAGTAAGAGGTAATAATCATTTTTTTACTGAATTTAGCTTACTAATATAATATCTTGATTTACTATTGAAGAAGGTAATCTTGCAGCGTGTATAAGCATAACAAGATTATTTTATTTTATTTTTTTGAGTAGATTCACAGATTATAGTCATTTATTACTTAAATCATATAATTTTTTCAATTTAGAAATTTCTTTATTCATCTATTAATTATTCTATCATTCATCATTTTTATATTGAATTTTTATAAAATTATAGTTAAATAGTATATTTGCTTTAAATATAAAAAATTGTAAAAATAAGTATTGAAAATATCTAATATTATAATTGAAATCTGGTTTAATTCATTCATTAATTATTAAAACTAATTATTTTGTTTGCAGAAATGATAATATTTGATCAGCAATTTTCCAAATTAGTGAATCGCTTAAGGCAAGGGAAATTAAAAATCTAGAGATCAAAATTAATTCTAGATATATTAAATACTAATCATTATTATTTATCACATATATTTACATAATAAATAGGGGCCATAAATTATTAAAGATGGCATTAGGATTTTAAATGAAATTTTCCTACCCTATTGTATTTCTTCTAATGACTGAATAGTGTGGAACTCCAGAATATATATCTCCAGAAATTTTGTACCTTTAGTACCGAATTCTCTAACGACTGAATGAGGATTTTCTCAATATGTGTTTTTGAATGTTTTTTCGTCCTTCTCCACATATTTCAGTGCAAGTATCAATTTTCTCGTCCTGGTCGCTCACTGTAAATATATGTGATAAATAATCCAATTTTCCAAATTATTTTAATAAATAATTAAAAAAATTATACTTTCTGATTACGATAGGTCAAGGAGTACGATGACAAATTTAAGTGAGTTTATTTTACTCCAGCCCACGATTGGAACTTCAAACTCTTTTTTTCTAAAAGCAATTAGTATCTTTCTGATAGAAATAGGAGAAGATAATCTTTCTTAATATAGCAACGACTATACTCTGGCATACTTAATTGACTTTTGCCACAAAATCCTAAGCGAAGAGGATGAAGACTCAGTCTCCAATGAATGGACAGACAATTCTGATTACAGTGACAAGGAAACATCTATAACTGATCTCAGACTATGTCAAATATTTTGAAGGAACAAGAACTACTAGATATAAACACACCCACAGTAAGCTACGAAAAGCTCAGATGGAAGAAACTACCACTTCCTTCCTAAACTCTAGTAAAAAAGAAACAATTTGATGATACCTGCTTTCACACCTAACAAGAGTCCACTATTGAATACTAACCTTCTTAAAGTGAGACACGTGGCCTCTCTAGACGCACCTTACCAAACCTTTTTACTAATCCTATATAATAGTAGGAAATAATAAATATGTATAGAAAAGTCCATATTAAACCAAACCTCTAGTCAAGAGAGAACCTAAGATAGAAACTACACATTTAATCCGAAGTTGTTTAATACCTGTAAACCTCCCTTCAACTCTAGAATACCCAGAGACCCCAATAACAAAACCCCATATTTATTGAAGGTCAAGTCGAAGACCCTTGATTTAATTTTGACTCACATACTTACAAATCAAAAGTCTATACTTTCAATCAAATCAACTACATTCATTTCTTCTCAAAGAAACAAATCACTCCTCGGGAAACGATTACCTTAACACTCCTTCAACGAAGAGAAGAAACAATAAAATTCTCAGCAAGAGTTCAGATAACCTAAGGAATAACTCCATAAAATGGACACCCTATCTTATAACTAACCGATCTGATTCTGGTCAAAATTACACTTTTAAATATATACCGATCTGACACCTCACGATCTTAACATATTTATTTATATTATTCTTTAATAAAAGGATAGAGAGGAGTATTATAAAGAAATTTCTAATACCTAAAATATTTAAAATGACCTAAGGACAAATGGATAATTTGAAAACACCCTAATTCTTTCCTAAGCTGAACAAATCTGGAACATAATTCTCATGTTCAATCTAATCAGAATCAATGTCTCTAAGATGATCCCTATTAGGAAGATGATTGAACTATAGTAATAAGGGCTTTTCCTTATTCCTAGACAACCATAAATCTTCCAAGTGAACTATCTACTTTCACTCATTTAACAGCAAGATTTGTCTGGGAACTTTCCCCAAAAATCAATATATGATAACCTCTCTTCACAGAGATATCACTACAGAACAGTTAGAGTGGATCGTGGCCAAAGACAACGATAAGATGAAAAACTGATCTGACTTTTCTATATTTTTTACTGAAATATAATAAATATAAAGACAAAAAGAGAAAATTCGCAGAATAATGAAAGAATAGGGCATTTGACCCTTTAAGTATTATGATCCTTAGTCCCAGAGACCAATCTGACTAATTATTTTATTATTATTATTAATATATAATTGATAAATTATTATAATTCAAATGTAAGAATTTTGAAATAAATAATTTGAAGTGGTTAATAATGATAATAAGCGATAACACTGAGATCTCTGGGGATCTCCAATCTATAAAGTATATTAAATAATAAGGGATAAGCCCTTTTAGTTATAGTGAATCTTTGTCACTCTAGTCAGTGAATAAAAATCTAATTAACTCTCTGTCACTTGTCATTCAATGTCACTGAGCCACTATCCTTTATATTAGGGTGCTCATTTATTGCTTTCTTTTTCTAGGGTTGTGTTTTTTCATTTTCAAGCATTTCGCCATTTATTGCATTAAATGTTAAAAGTGTGAACTATATCAATAATAATTTATCTAATGAAATGAACTATAGTAATTATTTATTATAAAGCTTGTTTTGTATAATGTTTGGCATCTTCACCTAAGTATCTAATTGATCCCAAGTATTTCCGCATTTCTTGATCCCTTTAAATGATTTAAATTGACTAAGATAATCTAATTCTTTTTCAAGGAAATTTAAATTTAAATTTTATTCTTAGTCTTGATCTTAAAAATTGAATTAAGTAACTAGATTATAAAATTTAAACTGATAACAATTAATTAAGTTTATAAAGAACAAAGATATTTTGATTTTTATCAACTGTAATCTCAGGAATTGTTTGATTACTTTCGCACTTTAGGATAGTTACTCTCTTAAGAGATTTGATTGTGTCAATAATTGGCAAAGCAGACTCATGGGTTTATGTTTTAGAGGTATTTTAAATTTTCAGGGTAAAGTCTTTAGTCATTAATTCAACACCTTGTATGTCCTTGAAATGAGTCTTTATTAGATTTAATACTATGACTATCATTTCAAATTATTCAAATATTAGATTAGTGATCTCTATGTTCTTTATATGACGCTAATATACTTGCGCATTGTCTTCAGCAGATAGTTAATACAATTTTAAATCTTGCTGTTAAGTCTTCCAGTTTATTTATCCATTTAATTTTATTAAACTAAAAATTATTAATATATTATTATTATTAGCATTAATTCTATTTATTTACTGATCTGAATTTCCAAGTTTACTAATTTCTGATAAGTTATTTAGATCATTATATTTTCTCATTGTTATACTAATCTGGTGCGTCGAAACTTTAGTACTTACTATTTTTCCATATTAGATAGAAGGTTTAGCCAGATGTGAGGTAAGTTTAATTTTAGTTATTGAATTATGATGAAATTTTTGTAAATTCTAATTAGATAAAGAATAAAAGAATATATTTAAAATGTCTGAGCAGTAGATGCCATATCACTCACAAAAAATGTAAGCTGAAAAAAAACATATATAAATTTTATTTTTATTGGATGCTGTACCAAGTAAGAGCAGTAAATTACGTGGGCATAGATTTCAATGAGGAAAAGAAAAAAAATAAAAGGGAATGACATATTTTATTTGAAGAATTGTGACATCTATAAAAGGTTATTGGGTGAATTGTAAAGCTGTTCAAATTTTGACATTTTCTAAATTACTTATTTTTTTTTGCTTTATTATTAATTTATTTAATTAATATTTCGATTTTTCCGAATTAATAGACGCTTAAAGAAGACTTAATATTATTATGAGCAGTCTTGTTGGGTTTTGGACCTTTTTTGTGAAAAAGATTTTTAAGGTCTATCGTCAGATTAATGGTTTAAAGCTTAGTAATTGGAACTATATTTTCGATATTTCGCTTGGATCCATTTTTTAAAGATAACATCAGCATTCTAACTTTTGATTTTCTCAATGTAATAGAAAACTATATTTAGCTTAGTTAGATGGTCTCTTTTGAAGGATAAAACTTGGGTGAGAAGGACTGAAATCATCTTAAACTACTTTAAAAATTCTAATAGATATTATTAAGAGTGATTTGATTGAATGTCTCATGAGTTCGTATTTCCCATTTTCTTATTTAAAACTTGGAGTTATTAATATCCTATTTGATATTCATAGCCTAGATAGATGATATAATATGCTAATATTAAATATAAAAGTTTTTAACTTTTGATTTAAAATATCATCATGAATGAAAAATAATTTTTAAGCGACCAATTTTTTAGAGTTTTCTCTATCATATATTTAAACATAATAAGGCCAATACTTGTTTAGGCAGCTTTTAATTTTGAATTTAAATCAATCATTTCTCTTTCAAAAAATAAACTTTGGTTTTCATTAATTTCAAATTAAATAAATATTTCTATAGAAAATAATGAATTTATAGGTTGGTAGGGCCTGAATCTATTTCTATATAAAAATGATTTAATTTTTTCATGTCAATAAGAGTACTCTTATTTTGTATCATATTTAATTATTAATAAAAGTGATACTTAAAAATAGCAATACTAAATTAGCAAGATTTATTGCATTTTATTAAAATTTATTAAAAAATTATGTACAGTTTAATGATCAATTAAAGTTTAAAAAAGAGTAAGACAACACTTTGAATTATTAATATTTAGATTACAATTTTAAAGCATATATAAAATTATTTCAAATAATTATTGTAGATATTTCAAATGACTATACAAATAGTTATAAATTAAAAAAAATCAAAAAGATAAAAACTCTCCCTTTTATCATATAAAAGATCTTGATCTCCTGATTTTTTTCATATCTCTAGCTAAGATTAGCTAACTTCATTTCTTGATTTTACTTAGCTAATCAAAGCAATTGATTAATTAACAAGAGTTTTGCAATAAACGATTGACTCGGAAAATCAGATTTAGCTCAACATAAATTTTATATTTATGTAATTCTAACTAGAAATAAATGCAAGATTTAAATTATTTCTTCATTTTAAAGGAAAGGTATCCAAGTGATGAGATACTTTGTATATGTTTTAACGAAATAATAGGAGTTAAGAGTCCTTATAATAAACAATATCTTATTTTTAAATACTATAAATAAATATTTATAAAACACTATTCATAAATTGAAATGAAAAACAAAACTTACTTAATTAAACTCAACCATTTGTTTAAAAACCTAAAGTAAGGATCCATTAAGATTTAATAGCAGAAGATTGCAATAAATAAGTAAATTTTAGCTTCTAATAGTAATGAAGCAATATAGTTAGATTATGGAAATATTAGAGGTGAAATTTATATTCTTCAAAATGTAACTAATAAATTTTTCAATTTTTACATTTGATCTTCTTTGAATAGCAATTTTGGGTTAAGAACATATTCCTGAAAATTAGCAGCAAAAATTATTTTAAAGCCTTTTGAATCTGTTAAAATTATTCAAGAGTTTAAACAGGTTAATTGCAGATAAATTAAATTTGTTTTATCTGAAGGATTTAATAGTTGATTTATATGATCCTTGCTGTAAATTGATATAATGCCTTAAAATATCCCAAGTAAAAAATTGAATTTTTAATCACTATTGTTAATAAATGACAAATTCTCTATAAATTTACCATTCAATCAAAATACAGGTATAATTGCTTTCTAATTTCGAGAAAAGCGATGTTCTAACTTTACAATACATCAGATGTGTAGGTAAATTTAATCTCAAAATATGTCATAATACATATAAATAGAATTAGCAATCATAATTCTCAATAAATCGCTATAGGACACAACTGCCTTAGCGTTAAATTATTTGATGGATTTACTTTGCAAAATAATACTTTTATAACATAAATTCTTAGGAATGTATTATAATTATATGCTGTGATTTATTTTACTTATCCAATTGTTTTCTATTTAAATAATTATTATGATTTTTTTAAATTACACTTTCCACTATGAGTCATTTGGTCAAATCAGTAAAATCAATTGAATCTTCAGATATATAAACAAAACATTTGCAACAGTTGTATTGAATAAATTTCATTGTTTCAAGAACAAAATGACTATTTTCTACACTTGTAATTGAAATATTGGCTTTACTAATTAGTGATAGTTGCGATGATATGTATTGAAAATTATAATTTATTATCTATTTTATCATATATACTTCCACTTAAATTAATTGAGATAACAGAAACCAATAATAATCATCAAAATTATAACTTACCTTATTGAATTAGATAGACTAATTAAAGTGAAATACTGATATTATTAAGTTAAATATCACTTGAGAAAATTAAGAGAAGGAATTCTAGAAATTAAAAATAAATGAAAGCAAACCAATTAGAAATTCAATAGTTAAGAAAAATTAAATTATTTAAAGTGGAAAAAGGATATATCTTGCTACTTTAACTACCTCTATACTTTATAACAATTCTTTATTTTAACAAATTAAAAATAAAATTATTAAAAATCATATGGTACTCATCAAATTTAACTTGAATGAGCATTTGCATTTTAGACTTTTGTTTAAACAATCTAAATAATGAGTTAAAATAATATAAATGAATTTTTTTAAAACAAATGTCTTTAAATAATAAGTATTGATTTATAGAATTAAAAACCAATTTTCATTTATTTTTATTTTTTTATCTTCGAATAAAATTAAAGTATCATTAAATAGCTGTATTTGAAGTTAAAACAACAAAGTCTCTTATGAATTTGATTTATTAAGATATTGATTAAGTTTTTTAATTTTTTTAAAAAAAATATACACAATAAAGTAGATTGATATGCTAGATTAGAAAAGGATCAAATTATAATATTAATTAAGTTAAAATATTGTCATTTGGAGTGGAAATTCATTAAAAAAACTTAATTATGAACAATCTAATTACTAAACGAAATACATATTTACTTTATTATTATATTAAGAATCAATAAGACATAATACATTATTTATTTACATTCACAAATTAAATCTCTGCAAGATAGGTTAAACAATCCATTTATAAATGAGATTGATTATTGAGAAAATAGAGAAATTATAAAAGCTTAAAACAAATTTGATCAAGAAATTTAATATATCTAACTAATAGAAGCCATTAATATAATATAATATAATATAATAATAAATAAAAAAATATCAATAAATGTTATATGAATGTGACACGTCTTTTTCATGTTAGGTATACAAGTCTTTTGTAAGCCTTCTTTGTTTTGCTACAAGTCTCAATTTTTCTTTTTACTCCAAATCATGATACCTTTCCAGAATTTTGCTTAACAAACTTCCTCTCTTTGCAAGTTATTGATAAAATTTAGCATCCTTGTTCTTCTAGATTTTAAGTTAGATTTTTATCTGTACACCATTCAAGAAGCTTTCTTAAAAGTTTATAAACTTATATATCTGCTATAGATAAAGGCCAATTTATTAATTAAGTTGTCTTCTTTTCTTATGACATTGACCTAGGGTGAAATGAGATTCTTGATATTCTCTAGGGACTTAAGAATATCTTAATAAAATTAATTCATTTCTTTATTTTTTCTTTGAATTTTTCTTCCTTTGTTTGATAGTTCATGCCAGTAGTCTCCTTATAGTATTGTTTAGTACCATTTATGTGATTTATTGCTTTGAAGTGGTAGCTATTCCTCAATTCATTGGTTTCAGAACCAGTTAAACTTATAAGAGTCCTCCTGGACCAGTACTTCTACAGACTTTACTCTATTGTGATGACGATAAATTTCAAGAAATCTGTTTGAAATTAGTATAACTCTAGAAAGAAATAGAACATTATTCTCTGTTAGCTTTGTAACTTGGATTTATCCACAAATTTTTGTTTAGTAAGCTAATTATGGCACCCTAGGAATCTTTTTAGATTTAGCACTAATTCTATATCAATTTTTATCATCCTGATTTTATGTCTTTATGGATCTGGGAAGTAGACTGCTTTGTACTGGAAGAAGTAAAATTTTCATTCGTCATGCAAGCCAATGATTCTCTAATTCGTTTAATATTTGATGGTGGCAATAACTATATTCGTTGTGCTTGATTAGATAGATTAACATCTCTAACCTTTCTGATTTTTGCCATAACTTATTATTATTATAGATATATAAAAAATACTATGGTCAAAATTTCTGATGAAATGCATCATCCACTATGTAAAACGGTTTATTTTTAGTAGTGGACGTGTCTCTTATGACTATTCCTTCATCTTCAAAAGCATTTTTCATTTTTGATAAGCTTAGGGCTCTTTGTCTATTTTAACTATACTGATCCTAACAACGCTTTTTTTACTTGTAATGTATTTAAGTAAATTAATATATAAGTTAACTAACTTTTATGTTGTTTAATTTTTTTAAGGGTATTTAATTGTGAGAAGATCAAAGAATTTTAGGATTTAAAAAACCTTTCTTCACTAAAGTGAAAGTCTAAGTATTGTTTTTTTATTGATAAAACCATGTTTTGCTTTAATTTCAGAATAAAAACGAATAGAAAGTTCATATGTGCTAACAAAAATTTGATGTTTTGATTTATAAATTTTAAAGCTTTACATAGTTGAAAAGATAAAATTAATTGAGAAGTTTATCTGTCCTATCTTATATTTATAAATGAATATGAACAAATTTTTTGGCTGCAACTACAATTTCAACTGGTAGGTTTTTATAATAGATGCTAGGTTTTTTCTTCATAACTTACAATTTCAAATAATATTGAATTTAATGAATGAAAAATATTTATTCAATTTATAAAATTGAATTTTAAAGTCTTATACTTAATAAACAAGACCAGATAGCTCTTCTTAACTTAAGCTAATAACAAAGAATTCAATTAATTTTATCTCAATCGATATATATTGCAATCATTTTTATTATATAATCTAAATAATTTATTGCAACTATATAATATGATTACATTTCTTTTTTATATAAATTTCAGATATTGCAATAAATAAGCTTTAAGCAGCTTTGTATAAATCTCTAGCTAGCCAAGATAGAAAGTTAGCTCCTAATATAAAAAAAATTATAATATCCTTCTAGCACAGTATCCATGTAAAAGCCCATGCTATCACAAAGAAGAGCTATAAGATAAGAAATGAAGAGATTGAGTATAATGATTAAGTTAGATTTGATAAAAAAAATTTAATAACTTATCCCTTTTTATATAATAATAAAATATATGAAAAATACCGTACAGCAACATCAAAGAATGGAATAAAGAATGATAATAGTAATGATTGAGGCAAAATAATTTTTAAAAAAAACTTTAGCTTGTGCAAATAAATAAAATAGAATATTAATGGATTGGCTCTTAACAAATTTTTCCTTCGAATTTATTAGTATTTTTGGCTAAAAATCATACATTCATGTTTATGCATCTTAAGCCAAATATATATTATTTTATGCGCCATAGAGAGATTGCAAAACGCTAAAAATCTTCCAACTTTATCTAAAATCAAAGCAATACATTGATTTCATGAGATTATTTATAGAGTTAATGTGGATTTTAAAAATCATCTAACAGAAATGAAAAAAGTACTAGTTAAATATGGGTGACATTAATATTTTTATAGTGTGATAAACTTTAAGAAAATTCATAATCACTATAACTTTTGTGTTAAATTATAAAAACAAAATATTGATTAAAGAAATATCTTTGATTGTGAAATTTTAATTTATTAATGAATTACAATTATGATAATTCAAAACCTAAAAACACCTTCATTAGTTTGAATGAGTTTTTAAATGAAAAAAGGCTGCTATTAACGCTTGCTTTATTAGGGTTTTAATTGGGTTTAAGTAGGGGTTTATAGTTTAAATATTAGTAATATAAGTGATTATATCAAGTTTTGGGGTCAGTTTATGACAGTGAGTATATAGATTTACTGTTTAAGTTGCGTTATGGATGTGATGATTGTAATGATCAACTCAAGCTTATTCTCAATTACACGTCTATAGCTAGGCCACTGCATAAATTACCTGCAACTATGAGGTCTCACTATGTATTAGCATTGAGTTTGAAAAGATAGTAGCTTAATTCTAAGCCTAAAAGGCCTTTAAAATTTTACTAGCATCATATTGATTATTTTATTAGTGATAAGACTCTTAAATACTAGGCTCATTTCTCTCTCGCTAGAGAGCTGTGATGTTTAATCGCTTATTCCCTGTGCTTCATATATCTACTTAATCTATAGCTAACATACATAAAAAGAATGGAATATCTTACTAGACAGCCAATCGCATTAAGAGAGTGAATGACTTTAATGTTCCATTTTATAAGACAAATTTAAATTATAGACCTGTTACTAATAACATCAAGTTTATACACGCTGATGAGGCAGTATTCACGTTTAATACCTTTTTTATCTAGGTCTTGGTTCAAGAGGTACAGCAACTTAGACGTCTATGATTAAAAGGTTAAAGTTTAAACTCATGCTATACTTGGTGGAATGAGTGAAAATTGATGTAAAATTCAAATTTTATAGATTAATCAAAAAGTTTATTACACTATTTTAATATTAATTTATTAAAATATATAAAACACTACTCTATCTCGAAATTATGTTCATTTCGAGATAGAGTGCGATAAATTATAATTAAATTACTCACTTAGGTATAATGTATATAAAAATAACTTTACGTTTACAATAATTTAAAGTTCATTTTTAAAACTAATACTGTTTAAAATATCAATAATATTAGTAATTAATTTAAACATTAATATTTAAAACTTATCTATAGTATTCACATTTTCTAATTAATCTTTATATAACTTTATAATATAAATAAAATGAACTTTAAATTATTGAAAACGTAAAGTTATTTTTATATACATTATACCTAAGTGAGTAATTTAATTATAATTTATCGCACTCTATCTCGAAATGAACATAATTTCGAGATAGAGTAGTTTTTTATATATTTAAATAAATTAATATTAAAATAGCGTAATAAATTTTTTGATTAATCTATATAATTTGAATTTTACATCAATTTTCACTCAATAAGCGAAGAGATAAGTACGTCTGACTAAGAGATTATTCTGTTCGTTGATAACTTATCAGTTCATAAAACTAAAGACTCAAGGAAGGAATATGAAAGGCTTATATAACACCTGTAATTATTGTTCCTTACAGCCCTCAATTTAATGGAATTGAGTTATATTGGGGGTTATTAAAAGGCAACTACAAGAAACACCTTCTCTATCACTTGATGCATGATTTGAAGATAGATACAGTGAATTTTAATTAAAAGTACTGCTACGAGAGTCAGCGATGAGAAAGCTAAAGTATGCGTAAGAGAAGGGAGATTTTGTGTTTATAAATAAGTTTTAGATTTAAACGAATGAATAACTTCATAATATAAATTAGACTTCAAAGGGATTTTCCTTCTCTTTCTTTTCTTCCTGTTAAGGCTTGCTTGGGCCCATGTTTCTTCTTTTAGTGCCAGCCCCTACATCTATGTTCATCTCGTTTGGCTTTTAGAAATCTTTGAAGAGTCTCTTACTCAATTCATGCTTTACTTGAGATTTTCTCTCTCTGTTTAATTTTCTGCGCTATTTCATCAAGTGGCAGGTTTTTATATAAAGTTAGAAGTTTAAGCTTACTTGAGATGAATGGATGCTTCTGCAGTTCCTGCAGCCAAGTGTCGCTGATTTTAATTCCCTGCTTCTCTTTTTCTTCAGGAGAGATGCTGTAGCGTTTCTTGTGTGCTTCTTATATAACTTCATTTAAGTACTCAGGTTTCAGAGTTCCAAGAAAGCCAAAAAAGAAGTTTCTCTCTGGTAACTTATTTGAGAGTTGTAACTTAAAAGAAAGATAAATAGCAACATCTGGATCATTCATAGCATAATCATAGAGGTTTGTCACTGAGATTTTAGGGTAGTCTGGTATCTCGATCATTCTTATTTCTTTAGACTTAAAAGCTTTTTTATTTTCACTTTGTAAGGCTTTTAAGAATGAGATTTTGGTTCCCTCCTTAGTTGGGAAGAACAATCCAACTATAATGGATTTATTAATCTTACTTAAGAACTTACCTTGCTATACCAAATATCTGCATAATTCCTCTTTTCTTCGAAATTGTCCTATTAAATTTTGAGATTGAATTCTCTTCATTGCATCATTCATAGACTTTATCTTGCTTCCTCTTTCAAGAAATGTTAATGAAATTTAAAATTATGGATATCCATTCTAAGTTTATTAAAATCTTACTAATAAATAGGGAGGACCTACTGGAGATTAACCTTGAAAAGATATGCGGAGAAGCATTGAAAAACTAGCTCCAAGTTTCACAGATTGATTTCCATTTTTATCAATATATCTCCATTAAAATTGCTCCTAATAATGTTTAATTATTTTAGGAGGTAATCCAATTTAAGTTCAAAATTTATTATGAGGTTATTTTTAAGGTTAAAATTTAATTAGGTGCATATTAAATTAAAAAATTTTTAATAATATTACCTCCAAATTAAGTTCAAACTTGATTTGGAGGACCTCCTAGAGAAACAAAATTTCATTAGGAGCATTTCAATTTACTAAAATGTATAAAATTCTGATAAAATATGTCAACTTACAGTCTTTTATGGTTTATTAATTTTCATACCTCTCAGCAAAGAATCTACCAGAGTGTCTTATACTCTACTATAATAGTTTTTCTAGGTAGACTTTTTCATTATTATAATTAAATATATCAGCAAACTAAAATGAGCGCTAACCTTTTGAGAAGAGCGGCATTACTTGGATCAAGTCAATAAAAGTTATCATTCCAGCAACCAAAAAAAGTAGATACCAGAGACGCTTGTACTCAGTGGGAGCCTACTTATGACAACTTTGACCAGTCTAGCTTTGAGATTTAAATATAAGTTAAGTAGGAGGTTATAATAGAAGCTGTCTAAATTGAGGAGGAAGTTAAACAACCCTCCA
The DNA here is from genome assembly GCA_000711775.1 of Oxytricha trifallax. NCBI lineage: Eukaryota > Ciliophora > Spirotrichea > Sporadotrichida > Oxytrichidae > Oxytricha > Oxytricha trifallax. The sequence continues at coordinate 23,213 of ARYC01002474.1, forward strand.
TAGAGCATTAATAAATACCAGCCAAAGTTGACTATTAATGCAAAGAATGCAATAAAGTTTTCCCTTAAAAGTCAACTTATAAGAGACACTTGAGAGATATACACATCGATATGCCAAGGTTATATCTCAAGCATTAAAAGAAAGATGGGAAGTATGTCTGTGAGTTCTGTGAGAAGCCATATTCTCATACTAGAGACCTCAAAGTGCACTTAAAGAAAAAGCACAATTAAAGTTTTGTCTTTATTCATGAACCTACAGGGAATAGATTCCTCTAAAAGAGAAGATCAAGAAACCCAGTGGAGTCTCTTAGAGTTGAAGTCTAGAAGTAAGTTAAAATGAAGAAAGCAGTCAAGAACTTTCCAGTCCCAGAGATCAATGAAATCATGGTTAAAATAGAGGCAATGAAGATTCCCATATTAAAAATTAATGACTGAGATTCTTGCCTAGAAAGCTATCTCACTCTTAAAGATAAAATAGAGAAGAGAGTCATTACTGATGACTAATATGCTTACAAGATATATCCATTCAATTTCTTCCTTTCTGATGACAAGTTCCAAATTGAATTTGCTAATGAGTATTATGCTCTTTAAAAGGCAAAGTTAAATGAGTGCAGGCATGTCATCTAGCTTGATGCTATTTTACTTGGTAAAGATCATGTAGCCTTCAGGCCTCCATTATTAGAAATGACTTACAGAAAATTATTATCTGACAATAGATGTCAGAGATAAATTAGCTCGATAGTATAGCAGATAGTTGAGCGGATTGAAGAGCTTCACAAGTTATGTTATGTTCTTAGAGACTTAAAGCCAGAGAACATCAAGATGATCTTTCAGCCTCTTAGAGTTTATATTATTGACTTCAACAGAGCTCAAAGAGTGCAAGCCTCTGCATAAGGAAATGTATATGGCATTCCTGGATATTTCCCAGAGAGAGAGAGGATTGGAGAGATGGAGACACTTAATGGGATATCTGGGCTTTAGCAGTACTAATAATAGAGAGTGACATGCCAAGAAACGATTACTTTAGCTGCAGGGGTGAGAGAGATTCTAAGCAGAGAATCAAACAATATCTCGATAAAAATAAACAAATGGAGGACTCAGAGAACTTGCATTCTCAACTATTATCAAGCCATGCTAAGAGAATTAACAAACAATAGAAACAATTAAACATAATCTTAGAAAGATTAAATTCAGAGAACTGCCACATGACTCTAAGCTTATGTTTGTGTGAAATATTTTAAAAACTCGCTTGTTATACTCACTAAAATTAATATTTAAACATAAAACCCTACATAAACCCTATTAAAACCCTAATAAAGTATGCCTTAATAGTCTACTTTTATCAATTAAAAACTCAATCAAACTACTGAAAGAAGGGTTTTGGGGTTTCGATTACTATAGATTATTCTTGATTAATTCTCTAATTTCTTGCGAATATTTAAATTTTTACTCAATATATAACTTTGTTGAGTAACTTTTTATAATTAAAATCTCTAATAATTAATGATCATTTTTTAAATTCTCATAAATATGACTCTATAGTATTTTCAATGTTGTGTGAAATTGGAGAATTCAATTCAAATATATAAATACTTACAATCTTTATATATTAAAATAAATAATGAACAATTAAATCCAATTTGACTCTGGCTAGGTAGCATATTGCTTCTTTTTGGCATTAAACAGATACGATATTGATAAAATACATTCGAATCGGGGAATTGTGAAAATTAAAATACAAAACTAATTATATAAATATTTACTGCTAATGTAATGTGTGATTTAGTCTTATTTTAGAAAAAGGGTCAAAATGCTAGAATTTTTTACAAAGTGGCCACTTTTATATATATTTGTAGTCAAAATCGACATTTATTATGATAATACATTATAAAATGGCCAAAGTGAAGATTTATTGTCAAAATGGCCAAATTTTCTGTTTTTGACTTATATTGATATGTCTTTATTTATGCGTGTCATATAAAAGTAGAATGGTCACAAAGTGGTCAAAATGCATTGATACAGCCAAATTGTCAAAATTAGTGGTCAAAATTGAGATTTGTTGTTGCAAAGACCATTTTAGGGAAGGTTGGTCAAATTTTTGAAAAATCAATGCCTTTAGAATGAATTTTGCATTTTTAGTCTCTTTTCGCAAAATTATGGTGACCAAAATCCCATTTTGAGCAGAGAGGTCAGTCAAAAATCTTGAAAATCTCTTGTATTGGTCAATGCTGTAAAAAATTGCGAGGTTTTAGAGTTCTTGATTGCAGCACTGTCAATAAAAAGATACTGATCAAAACAATTGAGCAGAAGTTGGAAATTTGCTAGATTATCACTGCATTCTCAAGAATTCGAAAAGTCTGATGCTTAGTTTATCTCCTCTCTCGCATAATTATGCAATTCTTGAAATAGTTGCATTTAAAGCGAGTTTAGTAGAACTATAGCCAAAGTTGCTCAACTCCTCTGGATTTCACTTTGGGGTGATAGAAAATTTCAATTCAGAGTGTAGTCATGTAGAATTGGATGAATACTTGTCAAGAATTCATATATATCTGAGAAGACTTTTGAGAACTGCGAATTCGAGGGATCCCAATAAATTTATGCATTAATTTTAAGGACAGTAGTAGTAGCAGTAGTAATAGCAGCAGTAATAGTAGTTGCAGTTGTATAGATGATGCATGAATTATATGCACTTATAGAATTTTAATTTTGAGGTGCAATTCTAAGTTTTGAGTAGAATCTCAAACAAAGCCATACCTCATAGTATGTATCCACTTTTTTATGCTGAATGCCCAGAGTCCTCTAACATCATCTTCACTCATATTCTTGATTATCTCTTGGATGCGCTTGACAAGCTGCACTCTATAATTTTTAAAGAGCAATATGCTTACTTGCTAATGATGTTCTGCTGCTTGAAGTTCTTTTTTATGTATGCAAACAACTATTCGATTGGGTTGAGCCAGGGCGAGTATTCTGCACTGAATAGAACGTTGGCTTTGAAGCGACGAGCAGTCGCAAAAGCATTTCTGAATATTTGTGTATGATAGCATTATCCATTAAAAGCACCACCTTCTTATTGCACAAATCTTTGTCAGTTCTTATACTTCTCAGCGTCTGATATAGAAAGTTCTCAAACAGCACTGAATCAAATCCTCCCTCAATTATTTAAGTGGAGACCACTCTGTCAACTGCGATCGCAGCTATCAAACTCATTGAATATTATTGTCTCTTCACTGTTTGCTTTGCAATCGACAACTGTTTTACTTTCTATCCATAATCGCCTAAATTAGCAAGCATGTAATTTTGATATTGAGAGATTGGTTTATAAGTAAGATCAAGTTGACTTTGATATGGCATCAATGTATAGAGTTGATCACATTCCTTGGATTCTTCGAGTTGACTATGAGTTTGAGAAATGTCATCTATAAGTAAAGTTGATTAGCTCTGGCAACAATAGTTCAACTGCCAAATGAGAAGTTGGATGGAAGTCTGCTTATTATAAGATTGGTTGGATAGAGTCATACTCAGTTTGCAATAGTTGGATTTATAAAACCTAAATATGGAGCTATGCAATATGCGAGCGGGTCCATACAACTTGGACCCATACAACTTGGATCCATAAAACATGGATTCATACAATCTGGAACCATACAACCTTAGGGTGGAATCATACAACCTTAGAGTGGAACCATGCAATTCAAGAGATATCTTCAGGGTATCTTCTTTTGAATGGTCTAAGTTATCGCATTATTCCAAGAATTCATCTAATAGCTTACGTCCCCTTCATTCTAATGAGCAACAGAGTTGAGAAGTGATTCATACTAATATTGAAAGTATAATTTGACTCAACCAATCACAGATCTATTCGATGATAAACCATTCTATTGCATCTTCCACCAACTCCCAAAATGAAACCTGTATACTTACTCTCATCTATATTCGAGCTACTCAAAACAGACAATGATAGCTTTCTTGGAGTCAGTTGAATTACTTCTCTCTTTCTCTAACCTATCAACGAACTGCTTGATTTCTTCAAAGTCGATTGCAATCTTAATTTTTAAACTTTGTCAATCAATGGCGTGAGCCCAAAATGAATTCGTTTTATTTACTCATCATCTGAAGTGACTTTCTTTGCAGTGCTCTGCAACTTCAAATTTCTGAATTTCTTCAAAGTACACGATTAGTTTTGAGGACTGTCTTCAACTTCAGGAATTGGAGATAAGTTTTCATTCTGCTTCTGCTTTGCTTTCAGATACTAGCGAGGTGGAGTTTGCAAAATTACTTATTCTAAAAATCATTCAATCAAAATTACAATCGAATCGCTTACTTTTGAGCTGCTTGATGATTTCGCTGATTTATTGAAATTAGATTGCTTTGCAAATTTAGTCAAACTACTATTACTAGAGTGGGGTTTAGAAATCGACTTTGCTCTGCTCTGCAATAGAAAATCATTTTTGGGTGATTACTAATCCTTAGCAGTAGCTTAAAGATTAATGCCTTGAGAAGTATTTTAAGCAGGCAAATTGCTTGCTCTTATGAATGGAACTGCATTCATTTCATTTGGCGATTACTAGAAATAATCATGATTCTGCGACTTGCCAAGTAGCATCTCTCCATACTGCAGCTCCTTATCGCTTGCGATGATTCTACTATACTTTTTACTTGCAATGAATTTGCTCTCATTATTCTTCCTCTTGCCAAGAATGCTCTTTTAATTTAGTGCCCACTATTTAGGAGGCAAGTAGTCGGATCTGAAATGACTTTCATCAACTGATATAATTACTGCATCCTCACTTAAGAACTAAGATAGCAGTCGACTCACCCACAAACGCTTGCCGTTATAAGCAGGATCCCTATACTTGACATTCGCTGCTTCTGTCTTACCAAACTTCAAATGAAACTACTCCTTGAGAATTTTATGAATCGTTGAGATGCAAGGCACTTTGAATGCATACTTTAATGGCAAGCTCGTTTTCATTTCTTGCAATCGATTGTGAATATTTCTTCCAGTGCACTGATAAATCCCAACTTCTTCGATGCATTCGCCAACAGCAGCAACCAGCTGCTCATTATCTCTCTCCCTTCTCTTGCCAGATTTTTTGGTTTTTAAGGATGCAATACTTTGGTTTTCAACTCATGCTTAAACTTCTCAACAGTTCTTGATACAAACTCTGCTGTCACTCGCAACTTCTTAAAAATTTACTTTGGCTTCAACTAATCTTCCATATACATTCTTACTATCTCAAGTCGCTTATGTGCAAGCTTTGCTTCTCGAGGCTTTAAATAGGGATTGCTTTCTTAAAGATGATTAGAGTTTAGCTGCCTTGAATTTTAAATCAGAGATAGAAATCCAGTTTGAATCAATTGCGTTGATTGCTTATCTTTAGTAGATCCAGATATCTAAATATAATTTGCATTAGAGTGATTCTTAAATTTTAGATTATTCTACTTACCAACTTTGATTTGCGAAAATTATTTAAGAACTGCTCAAGGTATTAGCAGAGGGAATCGTCGTTGAGCAAGCTCTTCAAATATATAACATCTTTCAAATATGCATCGATTCCTTCTAATGGCATCTATATAATCAAACCTCCTTACAAGAAACCCACTTGAGGAGGAACCTCACCAGAGTTGAGCAGAATTCCAGTATTGTAAGAATATTATGCAGGAGCAACCACTTGCACGAAATTCTTTCCTAAAATCACAGGACCCCACTTCGTAATTTGCTTATCTTAAACCTTGACTCAACTTTGCTTGATATTTTGAAATAAATACTGGCTTAGATGATCGTCACTGACGATCGAGTGTTGCGATAGCTCTTGCAAAGATTGCGATAGTTATTCAGATTGCTCGCTAAGGAGATTTGATTTTAGCGCTGCTTTCATTTTTAAATTAGAAGTATTTAATATAATAACTTAGTGTTATAGTATATTTTAAAATTCAAGATTTTCATTGATAGCTTAAATTAATCTTATAACTACATGCTTATATTAAACTTAATATCGAGCTATCTTAAGACTATTATATTATGTTAATATTATTAATTATCAAACTTGCTAATGCAGCGCTCCTTCATAACAGATTCGCGAGGATAAGTTCTCACTGGAACTTAAGTGCTTCAATTCATGGAACAGTCACTTGAGCAATACACAATCGTCTTTGGCATTCAACTTGCCTTCACACTATCAGAACCATATAAATCTAAGGTCTATTCCTGGGTGACAACTAAGAGCTTATCTAATTTGTGATAGAAATCATGAACTTCAGGTACAGACCTGCTTAAACATAAGAGATGGGTTGAGCAATGCATTGCAAACCTAAACAAGCTTAGAATTATTATGTTTGATTAATTACAACTCTCAAGCAATAAAATATGCAAAGAGGTTCATGCAACCTCGCAATTGATGCTTAATAATTAATAAGTTATTATTTTATAATCAAAAATCAAATCAAAGAATGAAGTCAAGCAAAACCACCAAGAAGCACTGCTTCACTTTCAATCATTCATCTAAAGCACCTGGTGGATACATCTTAGAAATATATAAGGCAAGTAATTTAGCAATGTTGATGCATTCGCAAAGTATAGGTGATCGACGAGCGATTCAAGCGCACATTTAAGTTTTAAGTTGATCCGCAAACAGGCTTTAAGAATGTTGTAATTTTGGAGGTTGCAGAGAGCGAACCAGTTGTTGCAGTAACCTATAAGTGGTGCGGATATCACAACGTATGGATTTATCCATTCAAGAAGGAAGACCCATACATGCAATAAGTGTATATACTTCTTGATCCTGAAGATTCTTCTGATGGTTGGTTCTTCAGCTTTGATAATGACAGTCTAATTCAAGTAGAGTAAGGAATTTAAATCAAACTATTGCTAACGCGCAATTTATAGTTAAATCAAGGGAGAATACAGGAAGACTATAAATAAGTATGATGAAGAAGTGAGAAAGCAGTTGACTTCGCAAGAAATGCCAGAACCTTAAGAATTCGTTGGAGCAGTAACTTTCGCTGTGTGATTAAGTTGAATAAATAATTTTTAAAGCAGTTAAGTTGCACTGGTGATTAAACCCTTTATACCCTACACTTTGTTAAATTACCCAAGTATATACTAATTATGCTTTAAAGCGCTAAATTTAATTACACTAAGTTAAACAAAATTGTCTTTATTAGCCAAAGTAGTAATTACACTTTAAGAGTGATTTATAATTGTTTAATGTTTAGTTATTCTATAATTTAAAAGAAATGCTTTTAGTACTAAATGAAAACCTCTCTAAAATTTACACTATTCTGAAACCTACATTTATTTCTCAAACTAATCAGTGATTATAAAATTATCTAAAAACTATTGAATTCCTTAAACTATCATAATCAAAATCAAACTACTTTGATTGTTTCAGACTAATTGTTTCAAAAATAATTATACCTATTTTCTAGCCTTCTACCTAACTATTGATTATTAAAATCAGAAACTAAACAAGTAACTTAACTAATAGCAACATATAATGAGTATTCTTCCATCTCTAAATGATTTTCCTGGGATTATTAGTGATTTTGATAATGGCTTCAATCAATATGAAGCTGATGTTGATCAAGCTATCTGTAATACCATGACAATATTAATAAAGTTATCTATATTAAGATTAAAAGGGAAAATGTAATAAAGAATTGGTTGCTAAAATCAATAAGTGTTACCTGAATTGAAGTAGTTTAATTAGAGAGCTCTCCTACTGAATGCGCGCATTTCGTGTTTCCAATTTAGATTCTATAAAAAAATTAAAAATAATACTTCGCCTTTAAAATTACTGCTTTGATTTGTCTTCTGATAATGATCACTGCTTCTGATTCCTCAATTTCACTGATGCTAGAACTTACCATTTTTTAAAAGATTAAACAAGTCAGGATGAGTTTCTTCGTGCTTCCCCTTGGTACACACCAGTGAATCAAAGCTTCCAATATCAATTGATTCAAAGATGTGAAGGTTGGCTACTGCTCAGCTAGCGTCTTCCAGTACCCACTAGTGAGAGGGATCTCCGAGTAAGAACGAGTAAAATCTTCCATTATATTTTAAGCCTTCTTACCCCTCGACCCGATCGAAAAAAAGCTTCCAATATCTTTTAGTGACCACCCGAAACTCATCCTAAATTAATTATTGAGATACCTCGCTTAAGTAGGGTCTACAGCACCACCAATCATTTCAATATTCACTTGGTTGATAAGCAGTCATTTAGCTTAGCACAGATTTTAATTTGATTTTAGAAAATCTCTAATTTTTACAGAATGCCTTTTTTAAAACTTAATATTAAATTTTTTTATAGCCAAAAATCTTGTCTTTCTGATTACTTTACTCTATTAGTAGAGAGCACTCAAATAATTATGATTTTGACAAATGTAAGTGTCTCAAATTAGTGTTTATCAACCATTGCCAGTGATCTGAATACACTGCTCTAACGCATTAATATATTTATTAGCCTAAAGTTTGCTTTGAATGAATATCTGGTGATTCTCAAATGGTAACTTAAATCCTAGAGTATAGAAAATGCTTTAAACTTTCTTTAAAAAAATTTCCTAACCTCAACGTTAGAGAATCATCACATATACAATGAATTAACTCTAAAAGTCCTATCGCCTTAACTAGTTTTAGCGATATATTTGCAAGCAATAGCTAAGAGTTTAGGACCTTAAAACAGAGGATTACCTAAAAGGTTTTTAAAAAGACAGCTTTACTCTTTAAATGGAGGGTATCCAACCATAGGCTGCTGCTGGACCCTAATGCTCCCGAGTAGAAGGAGCATGTTAGATATTGGCTATGATAAAAGTTAGGAAGGAGTCTTAAGTAAGGGCAGCAAAAAATCAAGAGGCAAAAGTTTGATTTTTGCTCAAATTTGCGAAATTTTAATGTGATAATGAATTATGAAATTCGCTGGCTTAAATAGGCCTGGAACCATACAATCTGGAGTCATACAGCTGGATTCATACAACTGGAGCTGTACAACTTGGATTCTTACAACCTAAGATTGAGTCTTGCATATTTTGTATCTAATGCAGCTATACAACTTTATGTTGAGCAATTAACATACGCAGCGATTTCTTAATACACTTTTGCATGAATTTTTGAGATATCTTCAGGATATCTTCCTGGAACCATACAACCTGGAGATATCTTCAGGATATCTTAATCTGGAACCATACAACCTTAGAGTGGATTCTTACAACTTAGCATCTCTAATTCGACTAAACCACCTCAAATAGAACTCTATCACTTATATATGATGTTGCTATACTCTATTGCATTGATTGGAGGTGTTATGGAGATATAGTGATTAGAAGGGGTAAGAAACGACAAGTTTGACTTTAGAGAGGTTTTTGACTTCTTAGCCATAGTATTGCTAAGAATTTAGGTAGATTCTCAAACTGAAGACCAATTGACTTAACATACCCAACTCTCACCTAATCATGCCAAACCCATCCAAATCATCATTAATCGTATCAGAGGCATCGAAAACATCATTAGAGTTGAAGTCAGAGTCTTAGGCAAAAATCGATGTTTCAAGATAGAGACTCAAACTGTTGGTTTGAAAGCTGTTATAAACTGTCATGAAATACTAAGAATTTTTGAAGTTTAGCCTCTTATATTAAAATCCATAGAAATCAGATCAGCTTGTATTTGCATTTATATATGCATTTCTGTTGTATTATATCAAATTAATGTAGTAAGGCTCGCCAATCATAAAGTAAGCAGAGCTATTAGCAATATTCTCGAAAATTTTCATAAACCTTGAAATTGGAGATATCTTCAGGATATCTTCCTGGAACCATACAATCTAAGGGTGGAATCATACAACCTTAAACTCCAAAATTTGATGAAATTCTCAGAATATGTAAAATTTATAAATGTTTTAAATACACTATAATAGTACAATCAATTACAGCGTGTACTAGGGTATTAAGGGATAATGCATTCGCATTGTAGTAGTATATGAAAGATTTAGTTTAAAGAGTATAATGCAAGAGTTGAATGGTGAAAGTATTAGGGAAGGGAATTTTTAATAGTTTGCGAATTAGTCACTGACTGTTGTTTATGAACGCGATTTCATCTTTAAGGTGCATGGTATGTCAAGGATAGTCATTTTCAATCATGTAGTTCATTAGCAGGAGCCTTTATAGTGATCTTGCCAGACTAGAGTCGTTGCACTTAGCCATAACCTCTAAACTAACCTCCATACTCTGGAACAACCTTCTTTTCATCTGAAAGATAACCGTCTTTAAAAACCTTCAAAATCAAATTATCCTATCCTGGCTTTAGCACTAAGTAGATAATGAAATCGATTGGCTTGTTCAAGTATTCATTAGATAAGTGAATAGCTTTGTCGTGTCTAGCTTCTTGCTGCAATTTGTTAGAAGTTACACTCCAAGATTTGAAGTGACGTTCCTTCAAGAAAGCAAAGTCCAGTCCAGCTATTAGCGCTCTCAAGTTGAATGAAGTGGTACCAATAAGATATCTCATTAAATTTTGATGAGGAGCGAATATACCTCGCTGCATTAGCTCAAGATTTGCAATACATACACCTAAAGCTATCCTTAGTCTATAAACTTGCTTAAGTTTTGGTACATGCATAAGGAATTTCCCAAGAGGTTAGCATTTCTATTTGATCTTAAAGTTTAGATGAAAAAGCTCTCATCAATGTCAAAGAAGAGATTCTAGCAAGGCAGAATAAATTTGACATATCTGTGATATTTCAAAAGGTTGAATTCGTGATTTGCTCTATTTTTAGCGTGTTTGCCTAAATAAAGTTTCAGCAACTGTATTAGATATCGTTTTGCAAATCTTTCATCTGGAAGACGACCTCTTTAGTTAAAAGCAAGAACAGGATTCGAATTTAAACATACCCCAAGAATTTAAAGTACTTTGCAAGTGTCTTCACGTAATCATCTTCATTATTCTTAAATGAGAAGACACCCTGTTTAATAAGTTTATTCATCTAATTGTGATACTGGAAGCATGAAGTTGCATTATTGCTAATTGCTCAACAGTTCTTAGCGTCTAACCCCAATATACTTTTAGTTAGACTTAGAGTTTTGCTTTAAATATAAAATTATTGCATTATCTATCCAAGGTTATGAATTTATGTCAATGTTCGGTGCTTTGAGGTCTTGCTTATGATTCTTCTTGGATGTTACCTTCTGTGGTGTTATCACGCAATCATCTTCTGAATAAAATCTCGAATCGAATACATCTAAATTATTATTACTGCTGCTACTGCTGTTGCTTCGACAACTACTGCTGATTAAGTCTGCTTAAGACATCGAATTTTTCATTTCTTCGTCATATTTATCATTCTAGCTTGCAATTAATGCTTGCGCATTAAAATATCAACTCATTCTATATCAATTGGTTGATTAGCAATACTTGCAAAAAATAGAGGAAGATAGATTAAAATTCAAGACTATATACTTCATCAGCTGGATTGTTTATAAAGTATGTAATCTAAATAAATGATTCAGTTAATATACTTACTCTGTTTCGATATAAAAGGTTAAGGTATTGAGGAGTGCTATATGCAAGGTAGAGAGCAGTGTATTTTATCACCTCTCACAAAGCTATTAGATAGGTTCTTTGTGCATTGCGTTATCATAATAAATAGGGATATTGTAAACACCTCTGATGACTCTCACGAATCCATTCGCATTCAAGTGAATAACCCCAGGAGTTTAGATAATTTAGTATTAGTTCTATTGAAACTATAATCAA